>BGPR01001823.1:104797-217704 GCA_013235015.1 Araneus ventricosus | reverse complement strand
TCTAGAGAAGAGGATGCGCTCGAACTTGATCATATACTAGAAAAACACAGTGACATTTAATTACGAGCAAGTGTAACATATATTAATTGAAAAAGTAGGATTTATTTTATTTCAACTCAATGTTATAAACATATTACATCAATAGTCAAGCGCGTATATGGCTGGCGCGCCTGGGGCCCCCGAAATGAAGCGGTATTTTCTTAATATCGCAATAGAAAATTTCCCTCTACGAACCTGCTCACATGTCCGATTCTGACTTAGTAAGTCCGCGTTTTATTGTCACAATAAGAGTGCCTGAAATTTACCGCCCTAATTGCGGATAAGGTTCTCTTCCGGTTTCCTAGAGAAAAAGCTGAGCAAAACCGCCTTTAATTACATTCACAGCATCGCGGTAGGTCTGTGTGCAATACCCAACAGCTATCAATGTACTCACCTACTAATCACTTCTCCGGAAATTTACCGCTAATGACTTTTCCGACAAAAATCGGATGTGTGCATATGTAAAAGTTTAGTTCAGATAGTAGTCCAGATGACAAGATATTCACTCGCCCAGGCTTAAGAAAGAAACCCAATCAGTACAAAGAAAACATCTTCGCAGGAAGGTATCGTTTCAATAATTAGAATGATTGATGTGCTTTTCTTTTTAATGAATATCTATAGTCATTAGTAGCAATGGATCAGTTCAGTAGAAAAGACCCCTGTTCCCCTTTAGTCATTTAACTATTTTAGAGGTTGAATATCTTACGTTCTTTCCCATTCACACTTCTGTTAAACACCTTTTAAGTATCATTTTAGAATATACATCATCGTTTAAAACCTCTTTTTATTATCACAATCACGGGGCTTGAACAGAAGAAATCTCGTTAAAGATTTAAATATCCTAATGCATCTAGATCGCGTTAACGTGAGAAAATGTACTGTATTTTTGAAACTTACTCAAAACACAGGGCAGAATTTTAGTCAGATTTCATGAGGAAGATTGTGGTGTACATTACCTAGTTGTTTTGAAAAGAATCTTCTTCCACTGAGGAATGTAATTAATAAGGTATGTTTTATTTAATTTAACATCAGGGAGTTGAATAACATGCGACAGTAAATATTAATGAAATTACATAAGTTCAATCAGGTTCAGAAAAGAAATAATATCGAACAAATTTCTTTTAAATTCTAAATATTTTTATATATACAAGTTTAAAAACAATATTCACAGTTTTATTAATTAAACTTAAACACAGTAACCTCGATGCTTCCATTTAAATTCAGAGTAACATTTTCAATTTTTTAACAAAAGATTTCTTTAGATTCAGTAAATTTATTTATTATTTAGAATGAAGAGTAAAAATTTTGATCTTTATTCTATTCCCATTTTTTTATATCTTGGCAATGATTGTGATAGAAGGTCACTGAATTATTAGAGAAATATTTTAGTAACAATGATACCTCCAAAATAAATTAAGAGTTTGGAATTTATCTTATTTAGTTTATAAACTGTTATAATAGTTCCCCTTTGAATAGTTTAGTTAAATTCACGTTCCGTTTTGAAGCAACCCGAGGGCAATTTTGGGACGGACCTCGTAATTTTGAATTGCGGTCAAATGACGAGGACGACACCTATGCTGGCACTCCCCTCTCCAAATTTCCCCACCACACCAGCGGTAAGACATTTGACTCCCTCCGTATGATTTAGCCTGCAACAGGCCCAATATACGACGGTTCTTTTGTGAAATTGGGTTTCGAACCTGACACCCTCCGTCTCCGAGGCCGACACCTGACCACTAGGACACCGCAACCACATCTTCCCTATGAAGAATTGTGTTTGAGTTTTGTATAATTTTAAATTTTATTATTTTGTATCACTTCCAATAAACAGCGAATTGATTAGAGAGTATTGACTAGAATTAATGAATTATTTTAATTTTTCCAAGTATACTATAGTATCATGTTATTTATTAATGAAAATGGTCTGATGTTTTACGTTTATTTTGTATTAATTTATTATGATTAGTTCAATCAACGTAATCTAGATCCACCTTTTTTGAATTATGGAATAATCTGAACAAATTTCAGAATGAGTGAATTTGGTATCAACCTTCTCTTTCGCTGAAAGTACTTTGTAGAATAACTTTTAACGTCCCTCTTTTTTTTTGCGTTTTTCCAAATGTGTTCCTGTGATTTAACGCCTCCAAAATTTCTAACGATTTAAAAAGGCAGCGATAAAAGGATTTATAATAGACCCGTGGTCCTTCAACATAAGACCCATGAAGAGAAAAGGTGCACCGATTATACTGGTATGAAGATTTAAAAATTACATTTCGTGTTTTTATCATTCTCGCTGCATCATATTTCATTATTTAGAATCAAATTAACTATCATTTTCGGATTCATAACTGGCCGAATGTTGCGTAGAATACAATAGTTATTTATTTGATATTTACACTCTGTCCCAAAAGTTTATAGAATCTTGTTTTTTTCCTATATTTTTTGTTGTATATGATGTATTTCGATGGAACTTACTTTATAGATATGTTATGTCTATTATATTGTAAAAACAGCAGTTCTACCCTGTATATTTAATCTCAATTTTTAAATCGTAGAATAAACAGAAATAACCCGTCCCAAAATTTATAGACAAATGCAATTTTATGCAAATATGGTATCGGTAATCATGACGTCGATTCGGAACCTAATAAATACGTTTTAAGAAAAGGAAAGTGGTCGTTTGTTCTGCGCTTCAAGATGCCTAAAGCTTCGCAGCTCTTTAATGAAGAAGTGAGTAAAGTTCTGCATTTGAAATTGCTCAGTAAGACTTAAGGAAATATCGAAACTTTTAAATCGTTCTAAAAGTATGATTTATCGTGTATTAACTTATAAGACGCCATATGAGCCAAAACCTCGTTCGGGAAGACCACGTGTGACGGATATTCGCAGTGATAGATGGATACAAAGAATGGCTTAGGCTGGTTACACACACAGCGGATTTCTGATCGCGAGGAAAATTTATCGCGCCGTTCACCAAAAATCTAGTATTTTAGGCTGGTTACACACACAGCGGATTTTTTATCGCGCGGAAAATTTATCGCGCCGTTCACCGAAAATCAGCTGCTGACTGTTCGACTATTGGCAGCGTGGATTCATTATCAAATCAATTTAGTTTTGCTTAAATTATTTACTGCTTGGTATTGTTTGAAATGAACAGAGAGCAAATTCTAGCTTTATTGTTATTCCGTCGTCGAATAAAGAAAAGAAAAAATCGGTTTATTTGGGTTCATCCAATTAATGAAAAAAAGAAGGGGTTGGAGCCTTCTATATGTTGTTTGAAGAGTTGAGGAAGGATGATACGAAATTCTTCAATTGCTTCAGAATTTAAAATTACTACTTATAACAGTTTTTTTATATTGTTCAATATTGCACAATATCGAGTCAATATTGTACAATATAATTCAACCTAGTTTCAATAATATACTATTTATTTTCTCAAATAAAATTAAATTACTTATTAGATTACGTAGTCAATATTGAAAAAAATGTTATATATATGCATAATTCTCTGTAAAACGAAAGTTGTTCATCGCATCTGATATGTTGCTTAAACAGAATAATGTTGGCGTGTTCTTTATGTAGTATAAATAAGGGAAAAATATATAATTAAAATATTTATATTATATACTAAAATATTTATATAAGTAAAATATTTTAATATTCTGGTGCTAATGGGGCACTTCGAGAATATAAACGTTTTTTTTTTTTTAATGACTTTTACACTTTCTAGTACGTATATGTGAGAAAGTATGAACTTATCAAAATCATTTCTATCTATTTCAATACAACAAAGTCGCTGCGAATTTCCAGGCTGAAACAAGGCGTTTCTGTCCTTAAAAATGTCGAGAGTTTTATTCCACAAAACATGCCTTTTTTGCATTAATGCAATTAAAAATTCATTATCTATAAGGTCAGACATCTTTACAATAGGAAAAAAAACCCAATAGATTCCAAACCAACTTATACAAACAAGAGAAAAATCCGCATAAGGCAGAAACAAACGCGGTAGAAGTGAAATATCGCCGTGTGTGTATGACTCTCATTTAACTACGACTCTACTTGGGTGGCGACGGAAAAACTTCCGCAGACGATAGTGGCAGTCCGCGACTGCATATCTACCGCACGCGGTAAATAGTCCGCGCGTCTATTTTTCCGCTCAATGTGTAAGCTCCAACTTACATCAGTGCACTACTGTTGGAACGGCGGCGCGATAAATGTTCCGCGCGATAAAAATTCGCTGTGTGTGTAACCAGCCTTAAAGTCAGAAAATGTTGGTTCGCGATATTACTAGGGCTTCCCGGTTGAAAATCTCCAAGAACACTGTTCATAGACGAATTATAGAATCTGGTTATATGCAGTGGCGGATTTTGACAATATGAGGACCGAGGCAGATTATTTTGAGGCCCCCTCCAAAAAAAAAAACTCTATTGGTGATACAAATGCGTAACGTAAAATAAGTTACTTATGATTTTAATTCTAGGTCTATGTTTATCTGCGTTATTCAATTTGAAGTTGATTCTTGTATTGTTGTTTATCTGATTTCTAACATTTATTTCTCTCATTTTTATAAAAAATATACTTTACTCTTGGCAAAGTACATATGCTATGCCATTTTTCATAACGTTATATGTAGAGTCGTCATAATTTCCAGGTATTGATACGGGGCGTTTAAGTGCTAACTAAATAAAACATGAAAAAAGTGGGTAGGTAATGGTTTATTTTACTCTGATAAAAAGAGCAATAAAGCTCAAGTTATCTAATAAAATGAACACGTAGAATAATAAAAAAGATGCAAGGCAATCCTTTTTAGCCCAGTGATATTTTAAAGTTGATTTTACTTTCATAACTATATCATTTTCTTCTTTCACATAATTATAAAATTAGGCGCAAATCGTTTTAAAATTATAATGACAAATCAAAATTTCTTCAGTTGTCTCCGCTGACAACCAGTTTCTTTCGTCGGACCATTGAGTTGATATTGAGGGAAAATATTCTCTCCACATTTACATTGTGGGCTGGGATGGAAAATTGCATTGTGGGTTGGTATTCACATAGCTTTATTAGACATGACTTCTCATCAATATACATTGTATCTGCAAAAACTTCAGCCATTTCTCTTGCATACTCAATTTCATAATTGCTTCGCTGTTTCAGTTAGTATTATTTTTCTCTAAATAAACTTTTAGATATACAAACTGGTTGAATAGAATCTCAGTGTTGCCAATATCGATGTTTCTTACCTATAAATATACGAAAGAACGTTCTATTTCTTCCCGGAAGAGTTTAGTGAGGAAACGGGACAAATAGTAATATGTGACTGAGTAGTGAAATACGGTGACAGTCCCGTATATACGGGACGTGAGACAATCCTAATTATATGTATACAGTAAACTCTCGCTACAACGATATCCGATGCAACAATAAATCCCTCTACAGCAATAAGATTTTCGGTCCCTGTGAATTTCCATAGAACTCCCCTCAATATAACGATACTCTCTACAGAAATAAACCCCTGTACAACAATGTTTTTTCTTAAAATCTCAACACCATTTTCTTCCTCTGTAACAATATTTCTGTTTCCAAATACCTGGAAGTGAAAGATCATACCACCCAGAGAGTTTCCCTTCTCTGAAATGGATACAATAACTTAGTCTACTTGAAGGCAACAGGTGTTACTCTGGTAATGACTCATGACTACCACAGAACACTTTAAAAAAATCAAATTCTTTGCTGCTTTTGGCGAGGTGATTCGAAAATTTCATGGAAGCTCTGTTCAATTTCTAACGATTCTGTGTTTCAATCGAAAAATTTGATATTCTTTCATTCACTTCTGAATTCTCAACTAAGATGGCAACTAGAAGGCAACTATCCTTTCCGGATAAACTTAATATAATTGAAGAATTGATGATGGGATAAAGCAGGTTGATTCGGCCAAGAAATACGGATAGGCGCAATCTACGATTGCAACTTTCCTGAAGAAGAGGAAACAAATTGAAGAGGCTTGACTTTAAAAAAATGTATATTGTTGTATTGTGCCCACATTAAAAGAACCAATATTTAAGCTTTTTATATCATAATTATCTCGCCCCTCGATATAACAATACATCCCTCTATAACAATATCTGTAATTGGTCCTCAAAGTATTGTTGCAACGAGGTATTACTGTATATAAATTAGATAAAAAAAATTAAAATACTTTTGTATCCTTTATCTTTTTTCATTTTACTCCAAACAGAGAAGTTTTTCGTTTCATAATATAAAATATATAAGTAGCAGTGATTTGTTTAGGTTTTTGCGTCTATCTAGATGGACATAACAGTGTCCAAACATTCAAATTTTATATTAAATAGGAACAACATTTCAAATTTTTTTTAATAAATATTTTTTCTTTTCTTACGTTTAATGAAGGAAACTTATTCAGTTAAAAAGGAGAAATGAGCTCGTAAATCACCAACTTATATTTATGAACTATAATGAATTTTACCATAAACTGAGAACCATTTCATATTTCTTCTAAATTTCGAAATCAAATGAACAGTGTAAACTCTTTTGTCCTAAAGGACAGAATGGTATAATATAATAACAATACAGGAAAAAAAGGGAAATAATAAAATTGTCTCCCCGAATTTTTTTTTAAATAGCACCTTGAAATGAATTCAAATAATTTTTCAAAAAAAAATGTTATCTAGTTTAAGCTCTACAAAGTAAATCATTAAAATCATTGTTCTTTTTTCAAAAAAGTTTTGCTAAAAAATGAAAATGTGAATCATGAAATGAAGCGATTAATTTCAAATATACTAAAACTAATCAAAAGTACAGGTGGGTTACAGAATAATTGAACACTTTTGAATTTGCACATTTTTTTCAATATCTCCCGAAAGGCTAAAAGGAATTTCCTAGAACATCGACCATGTAAAGAAAAGGCTTCAATTCACAGTTTACAGGGAAGATTCGGTCACGATGGCATTTAGAGAACTGACCAGAAATTGATGAAGTGATTTAGGACTCGCCCCATTTCACAGAACGCTGATAATGAGTTGCAACTTTCACCAATGGTTTCGCTTGATAAGCGCAACATTTACATGCATTTTTGTTAAAAAAAAAAAAACCACGAATATTCTGGAAGATATAAAGGTTTTCTTAAAAAATCCCAAATTTCCCTGCAAGTTTTTTGCTTATAATATACAGAGTTTTCAGCTAAATTATACGAAACTTACAGAATTCATGACAATATGTTAGAGAAGTATTGTAAAAAAATTTGAAGTAAATACTTTGAATATTAGAGGAAATATGAGTATTTGTAGTAAATCATTTTTACTGCGCATATGCGAAACGTAGCCTAATTTTTCTTTCATAACTTCAAAGGCAGATATATGGGGCAGCTTATATAAAAATTCCAGTTGAATACCGTTAAGATTCAGGAAGATGTCTGCATTGCATGGATATGAATTTTAGTTGCACTCTAAGAGAAGCCAAATGATGAGGCTTTTTCTACAAGTGATATATTTTTTAAAAAATTGAATCTTCGAATAGTTATCGACGAACTGCAATCTAAGTAATGTATTAAATTTATAAGTATACATGGGTATTCAGGATATTCATCTTTCATAAAATTTAATATTGCTGTTAGGATCGATTTAATCTCTATACAAGCTGTTTTGAAGTTACAAATATTAAGATAAACTGAAATAACAAAATATTTAAATGTGGATCACATTCAGGAGAGTCGGTGTTAGTATCTTGCAAATAAAAAATGCAAAATCTTAATTTAGTAAGTTATTTTTTTAAAAGTAGTGAAATAATGACAACTTTTTGAACAACCTAAATACTGTAATAAAAAGTTTGCCAGGACTGTTGAGTCAGACAGCTAACTACGAAACAAACTGGACCACACTGAATCTGCAAGCAAATTTGAACACATGAAAAAAATCCCAAGAATGACGTCCTGAAATTTAAGCGATACTTAATTTTAATTTAAATTCAACTCGAGTACTCGATTCTTAAAATTAAATGAAAGCACTAAATTAAATTACATTGATAATAATGCAAGAAAAAAAGTATTACGATGCGTCTGGCCCCAAAAGTTGCGGGGCCCCTAAGCAGTTAGTTACCTACTTTTCCCTGCGCAGTTCTACACCTGTGAAATCAATTTACAGACCATCGCGTCTTGGGTAAAATGGATATCATCAAAGGAATGTCGTCTTCTGCATGTCTCGATTCTATAGAGCTCATTCCTGTGTGACTAGCAGGTTAATTTATCAATAATGATACACATTAGTCACACTAGGACTTAATTCCCCCCAACGTTTCGTTTGGCTGTTTTCGTTCACTTATCAGTTATTTTAAAGTAAAGAGGGAGAAACTTCTCAGTGAGGAGAGGATTATACTATAAACAAGGTTCTAATGTCGTAAATTCGCCGTCGTCTTAGCGCTGTGATGTTTCTCACATAGATTTTGAGGCCCCCTAGAGTCTCGAGGCACGAGGCGGTCGCCTCTAACGTCTGTGCGGAAATCCGCCACTGGTTATACGATACGAGCAAAAATGTCTCTCAGATCACCACTCTCAAAGCTTCACATTAGTAAGCGATAATAATGGGATCGTAATCATATGTCATATGGTGATAAATGGATGGCTGTCCTTTTCAGGGATGAAAAAAAATGGAACCTCGATGGACCTGACGAGAATATAAAATATTGACATGATTTATGAAAAGATCCCAGGAGCTTTATCAGTAGTTAAAGTGGTGGTCGATGTGTGATGGTGTAGGCGGCTTTCGGTTTCAACGGTCAAGTAAGTTGGGCCTTTCTAGATGGCCAACAGAATTCTCCTAAATACATAGAAACACTAGAAAATTATCTATGCCGTTTGCAGAAAACATAGGGGGACGAAATTGGGAATATCAGCATGATAATGCTCCCATCCATACCTCCAATGCTACAAAAAATTATTTAAACTCGAAAAATGTTACTGTTCTTGAGTGGCCACCGATGAACCCTGATCTAAACCGAATTGAGAATGTGTGGGGCATTATGTCTCGGAAGGTATATGAGAATGGAGGGCAATTTTATTCAGTGAATGCCTTGAAGACAGCTTTAGGAGGTTACGCTTAAAGGTTTTCTCCTTGGAATTTGATGCGGTGGTAATAAACTAACATAGTTAACATCACTATCTACTGCATCCATTTATTCGAGGTAACTTGTAAAATACGAACACCGCAAACAGGACTGCATATTCTAACTGACTCGTGCAGGAGTGAGGATATATTATAAACGCTGCAGAAGTTAACTCATAGTAACTATAACAACTTTAATAACGTAACAAGNNGAAATTAAAAGGTAAAGTAAATTATATTTAAATTAACATATTGACAACAAAACAATAACAGTGCTATAAGAGCAGTGCTAGAAGAGAGAAGTTCCAGAAGGGACGACGACAGATAATGTCCTAGCCTTTATAGGATTCAATTCTTCTACGCATGGGCAGGAAGGTTGACTGCGTATGCAGGAATATGCTGTTGACATACAGCCATTGAAAGTGCATGGTACAACTTGGAACCAGAGATATTACAAACCGTAATTACGTCGATGGAAAAATATATGTATACGATGTCATACTAAAAAATGGAAAGACTTTAAACTATTAAGAATATTGTATTGAGCACCTTTTGTTGAAATTTCATATATTCTATAAACTTTTGGGACACCTAATATTTCCATTTTGTTATATAATTGAAATACAAATTGTTATTTTTTCTAAATATTTCGTTGAATGCAAGTAGCAATATAGTTTGAATAAACATATTTGTAATTGGTGTTTGTATGCCTTTCCGTTTTGCTAAAACATATATATTTTACTAGAGTCTATAAACTCTTGGGACAGAGTGTATTCTTAAAAGTGATTTTGCAAGGAAAAGGGGAATTACTTTTATATGATGAATCCTAAGTTATTTCGATAATTCTACATGTGAATATTTATGAACAGGACTTTCAGATATAAATTTAAAAATTACTAAATACAAAACATATTAATTATCGACAAATATTAATTTTAACTAATTAATCAGGTAATTAAAATTAAATAATAGAGTACTAATAAAACAAATTTTTATTAGTAATAAAAATTTAGTTACTATGATTAAATATTTGCAGAATTATCTTATTTTAAGTCATCATAACTGATAAGTTGAAATTTTCACACGTACATGTCGTTAAACTTTCAGAGGGCCTCCAGAAACTTCAACGCCTGGGGTCTCCAACAAGCTTAATACGCCCCTCGCAATAGTGGTAAAAATATAAAAAGTAGCAATGGTTATCATTGCGGTAAAAATTCATTTTTCACTTTAGTTCGGCGCCGCCCGATAAAGCAAAGTGCTCTTAGTGTAGCCGCTCATGGGAGAGAAACATGAATTGCAGAGCCGCCGGCGTGAACGTATTAAATACATATTTAAATGAAAAGAACAAAATGTCAATATTCACGCACAGTGGCGAATGTAGGACTCGGGTCGGGGGGGGGGCCGGAGGGCAGAAAAATTTTGTATCGTCATGACGAATGTCAAACCTCAAGGCTATAGTAAACCAAAATTGTTTAACTTTATAGACTTTACTCACCTGACAATAAGAATCATAAAGAACAATACAATACTTTCGTTAATTTAATAAAAATTACAATGAAATAACTAGCCAAAAAATGTCTTCGACCGCGTCAAAACTACAAATACAAGGGGAATGACTAAAAAAGTAGGAAAATTTTCGAGCCTGTATAGCCAGAAAGCAATGTTAAAACGCTTTTATTATTTTTTAAAATGAGGGAAATTAAGAAAAAACAGTTGTAATTATTTTAAATAAAATGAAGAATTCTGGCTTGAGTCTGGGGGGCTGTAACCCGATAGCACCCCCCCTGGATTCGCCACTGTTCACGCATAACAAAACAAACAGGGTCCATATAGCTTGTTCTTTTCCAAAAGATCAAGGTTTTGAAGGTGTAAATGTGCTATCAAAGTTGGTTGTTCGCGACAGTTGTTCTGGGACAGCTTTTGTACATACGGGGCCCGACTGCAAACAATTTCGGTAAACATCTTTTTTTTTTACAGTTTCTTAAGGATCTAAGGATTTAGAATTTAAAAAAAAAGTGTATCTCTTTTTATTAATGAGAAATGGGGCTGAGCATGAGTTGAACTATATTTTTCATATATTTTCTCTGAATGGTACAAGTGGCATAATTAGTGAGACAATATGGAGTGTATAGAGTGAGGTTGGCGGAGAGAGGAACTGATAAGAGTGCTGGGTCTTAGTTAAAGGGATTGTGTCATGAAGACTGGGAGCAGTTATTGGGGATTGTGGGAGGAAGGCGGACGACAGTACTTTGCCCGGGACCCGGATCAGCTCTCGGTGGCCCTGCCTACGAATAGATAGACCGACAGACAGTCAACCCTTTGATGGGTTGTGTTCAAAATTTATACAAGTCTACACATTTCTGATAATAAAACTACATTCTAAATTCCATCTATCTAGCTTATGGCATTGATTCATCGTATCCACATGCACACAGATTCCCGTCGAAAATTTGTCAGAAATCTACATTTTTGATTTTATTTATTACTATTATTAATTTGGTTTTATACACACCGAATTTCATCCATTTAGTTCAGGGGTTCCCAACTTTTATTTCGTCGCGTACACCTTGATTAATCTTTATATTTTCGAGTATCCCCCTGGAGAAGATTGTATGAAAATACGTCAGACCTCTTTTTGATTTTAAAAATATTATGATCTATTTTTCTCCGCTGAATGGGAGTTGATTTGTTGTCCGCACATGGGCGAAGCTGTTTACATGAGCAGTATTTCATTGATACTGAATGGTTTTTACATTGGGCTATTTGAGGACGCTACAGTTGGTAGGCGGGGAATCATTCTTACGTAACACACCCTCCCCCAACAACCACTCTTCTATGCAAAGAAGTTTTTATCAATAATATTAAGGGCTTAGGTTAGTTTAAGAGTCAAATGACTCGAATTAATAACATTTGCTGACTTATTTTTTATTGCATTTTTACAATAGTATTAGTTAAACGCTAAAACAAATCAAATCAGTATTGTGATAATTTTGCATTAACTTGGAAGGGTAGCTAAAAATTACACTCCTTAATAATCAACTATCCAATTGGTAAAGTTATTAAATAGCAAGTATTAACTTGGCTAAACTATATTCTGTAACTCTTTTAATTTGTTATGTGTTTTCTTGTTTCCTCCATTTCATTACCGTATTTCCACCATTTCGCGTACTCCCAACTAGTCTTTCGCGTACCCCCAGGGGTACGTGTACCACAGGTTGGAAACCTCTAGTCTAGCTCGTTGCGTTTATGAGTTATAGCGTTTACAGAATACCATAATTTCAAAAATGGCTTTCCCAGACGCAGAGAAGTGTAAAGGGTGAAAATACATCAACATCTCAATGTCTAAGTTTTTGACAATTACAATACTTTCTTTCTTCATATTCGATAGAGTAAAAAATAAATAACTTACTCAAATTCTTAAACTCAAATTTTGTGACCTCTGGTAATGGAGATCAGGACACGTACTTTGCCTCACACACCCTAGTTACTCGACTGAACTGAGCAAAGAGTAGATAGCATTTTGGTGTGGGGCTCCTTAGGCGCAGGGCCCTATTAGGAGAAATTGGTTCAATCGGCTAAAGGCCGGCCCTGCAGTTGTTGGTAACAAAATGGCTACTTCTCGCCTTTCTACAAAATTGCAGTTCCACAAATAGCATTCTTTGTTTAACTGTCGAAGATTTTTAATGGTAAATCTATCTAACTGAGTGAAGGAAAGTGTCTCTCGGAAAAAGATGCAGATAACTCAAGTCCGGGGTTGGGGAAAAATTTTGTACAGGGTATTCAACTGTAATTGATAAATAATAATTTGGTGAAAATTTCAGACCAATTTCATTATACTCGTCCCCCCCGTACAACAGGTCGTGCCCCCGTGTCGGGCAACTCGCGCCCCCGTCGGGTAAACTCTAATGCCATTCCTGCTAAAGTCTCTAGATAAAGATAATTTTGATTGCATTACAAGGCACTTATATGTTCTTCCCTTTTAGCTGGTGTAAAAGCATAACCAGAAATATAGCTCTACATACAGATGATTTAATTGTTAATTGCTCAAAAATAGTCGTGGTATGTTACGAAACATTCGTCAGTATCTTCTAGCTCCAGAATATTTTATGCATTAGGAAATGATAAATAAAACACATGAAAAAAGGCCACACTCGGGGCCGTTTTATCAAATGTACTAATTGTTACGTAGCCCAGGGTCGCCATTGATAAAAAGGTGCCTAAATACTTACTATACTGATTTTAATTTTGAACCAAAAAATTATTTAATTATAATTTCAAATATGAAAAGGCACTGATTTGTCAAAATGTAAGGCGTTAATCAGATTACTGGTGATTTTTTCCTTCTTTTATTACTCTTCAGTTATTTTATTAGGTAGGTATTTTCTTTGCACCAAAGCGCTCAAATTCTTAGTTAAGGTTCTGATGGGGCACCGAATAACTCTAGCCCAGGGCCAGGGATGTAGTGGAACCGGAATGCTGTTCCTTCGCTGCTTTTTTCTTACAAGAAACAAATAACAAAAAATTGTGAAAACGTCCTTAAAACAGCGCAATTTTTGTCGCCCAGGTTAGAGCGTTCCCGCACTGCTTATTTTGCGACTACGCCACTGCCCAGGGCGCTCAAATTTGTTAAGACAGCCTACTCCACACTGTGGATTCTTTTGCAATAATTTTCCTTCGATTAAAAGAGGGAAAGTTCACATCTGTTTTGTGTTGGTCTTTAAAAGAAAAAAAAACAATGTTTACATACTGAGATCACAGTAAATTTTAGTTTTAAATGTAATGATTCGTCATTTTACTTAAGATAGTTCTTCAAATTCTTCTAACTTAAGTAACTTTTGAAAATTTATTAAGTCAATGATATCCAAATTTAGCTTTTTTTTCAAAATCTGTCTACTCTTATCTGATCGATATAAATGTTTGAGTTTATTGATTAATTAGCCGCCTTCGGCGACCAGCTTGTTCGCCGGGAATATGATTTCAATTGAATCTTGCATCATTTTATATTCAAGGTTCCTTTAACGACGTAATTTTAAACCTAAGATTGTTGTAGATATTTTACCCATGTTCTTTTAGTAGCCTTGCACCTGGTTTGTTCATTGCCTACATATATGTCCCTAATTGAGTCAAATAACTGACTATGTCATGTAACATCTAATTGCTCGTTGTCGGCGCCATCTTCACTTTCTTATTCCTCTTGCAAAATATGCTTTCGATTTCCACATTAAAAGGGCGCAGTACATTTTATGGCCAGCGGCATGTTAGCTGGATTAAAACATGCCGAAAAAAGAATGAAAGCATAGCAACCGTAATCATTCAGCTTACTAAATATATTTCTTAATATGCGTAATATCTCAGAGCTTGGTTTGCAGATTCTAAAAAATTTTGCTGAAATAAAATATGATAGCAAAATGTATTAGGATATTACCTTAACTTTCAACAATGAAAGAAATACTCAATTAAATGTTTGTTTAAACAATCATAACTGTTTGAATTGCGTTGCAACAATGAAAAGAATTGTTGTAAATTATACCAAAAATATATTTAAAGAATTATTAAAATTATAGAAAAAATTGTACGGCAACTTAATTGATTTCATTGAAAAGGTATTTTTTGCACTTTGAGATGGTGTAAAAATAATTTTTATGATGCTGTAATATGTTCAAAAGTTATTAAGGAAAAACGCCGAAATTTCGCTTAATTTTTAATTAATTTTTTTTTAAAAAAAAAAGGGCTCCGAGGTGCACATTCCCACCCTCCAAAGTATGTTTGTGCCAAATTTCGTAGCTCTAGGTCTGCCCTGTAGAGGACTAACACACATTATCCTTTATTATTAGTAGAGATTTTTTTTAATATTGGGAAGTTGATCATAGTTTAAAATTTGACTTATATTTAAGAAGTAACGAAAGAAGTCTCGATTTTTTAATCACCAGGAGACTATTAACATCATCTAATTTAATTTACAGAAAAAAAAATTGAGCTATCAATTGTTCTCAATTTTTTAAAGTTTTTATATGAAAGGAAAGCTTAATATCGACAGAATGACAGGATTCGTAGTATAATTTAGAAAAGGAAATGTTTTAAAGAGATGTTCACAAAATTATCTAACGCAAATAATTTTGTGAAAATTGTTTAAAGAAAATTTAATGATTCTAAAGTTCAACAGTTAATGTAGTTTTTGAAGAGAATTTTCCCAATTGCTTTTGTATATTGTAGAGTAAAAATTTACTTATATTCATTCGAAATCAATACAAGTAGGTGGTAAATTTATGCATGGATAAACTATATGTAAATTCTGTAGGTTTTTAAACATTTAAATATTCTGTGGATGGAATCACTTGAGGCTGTTGCGTTAGTACGCTAAAAGATGTATTGTCATCGTTTATGTTTAAATATGCTGTTTCTTATCTATACTTTTCTTTCTTTTTTAATTTTAATTTTTGTTTAAGTATTTCTATTATTAGTATCTGTATTATATTAGAAATAGCTGCATATGCGCCTTGATATATAATACTAAAAGTTTTTATTAATGTTTTATTAATTAATTTAATCAATTTTTAATTAATATTTTCATTAAAATTTAGTCAATTTATAACTGTTAAATATTTTAGAAGTTAGTTATACAATTTTTAATGTTGAATTTGTGATATACACGGTATAGGAAGAACTTCAAGCAAGCAAGAGTGTATTCATGATATAATTCGTAAGTATGAATAAGAATAATAAATACATTTTTTTACTAAATACATAAAATGATTCTTCTGCAGTTGATTCTTCTACGATTGCTTTTCCTCTTCTTAGTGTTTGTAAAACTACACCACTCCTACTGCTACAGAGTTGATCGAAGTTGGGGTTTATTCAAGCGCATTGTATAGAGTATATATATTGTTACAAAACTGGTCCTGTGTGTGTACGGTGAAAACATTCCAATAAGCAGGATAAGAAAGAATGACAGTTTATTCACAAAATATTCAGGAAAACACGAAGCACAGGTAATAGGAACAATAACTCTTATACAGATTATCAACACAAACAGACAACAAATCACTAGCAATAACAGCAACAGCTCTTCCAGATCTAGCAACACAAAACAGGCAGCAATTTACTAATAATGACAGTAACAGCACTTACAATAGCTCTCAGATCATCAGCTTTCCAGCTCGCGCTGCAGACGAATCTCCAAAGTGAATTTTCAAAGACGTTTCCAGTCGATCAATACGATCAAAGTCCAAAGACGATTCAACGCGTTCCAAGACTAGCGCTATTTATAGTCTCTTGGACAGGCTGTGAATTCACACGGAAATCTCTGGAGAAATCCGGACCTCGGCTCCTAATAGAGATATCGAGAAAATAATCGCATTTTCGGGAATCTTCGATTTGTAGCCAAAATGGTCGCCAAGGTCAGGGGTCCAAGTCTGGCTGCTAACGACATTCCATACTTACCCCTGTAAAACTCTCTTCCCAACCATAAGACTAGCAGGGCAAGAAAGCGACATTACATTTTTGTAACAATATATATGTGTGTATGTTTGTTTTGCCCATGTTCAAAATCAACTTCAACCCCAATAGCTATGAGGACGGCACTACATCTACCAAATTCCACCCAGCAATTTTTCAACTCGAAAACAGAATCTCTCTAAAAAAGCAATTCCTTCCAGTATCGGGTCTCAACATTTCCACGGACAGCTCAAAGATGGACGACAAAACAGACTGCGTCTTCTGTGTCAAGGAAGAAGACACAATGAAATACGAATGGATGGCGCAACTTCGCTCCCTCAACACAATCCTCCAAGCAGAGCTTCTTGCTATACGGGAGGCAAGCAAGGGAAGCTTTGGACAAGCAAGACCAACTAACAGGTTAAGGTATGGTCAGACAGGGAGTCGAACTTCCATTCATTTCCTTCAATTGGCACCAAGAGCCTTACTGCTCAACAAACACAAGAAATCCTACTGAAATCTACAAACATCAAACTTGGATGGATTAGGGCTCACGTCGGATACAGCGGCAATGAAGCGGCGGACGAACTAGCCAAGAAGGCAACACAGGAGGGAACCCCCACATACATTCCAGCGCCAAGAAGCCATATCAAGAGTCTTCTACAAAAAGAATCCATCATCCGCTGGCAAACAGAATGGACAATGGAGAAACAAGCAAGAGTGTTTACAACGTTTTGCCTAAAGTCAAGATAACTCCTTCTCCTTGGCAAAGGCCAGAAATAATGTTCATCACGAACCACGACCCATTCCCGACATACCTTAAACGATTCAACATTAGAAACAGCGATTCCTGTGACTGCGGAGAACTTGGAAACCCCCTACACTATGCTACAAGCTGCCTGCTTACAAGCTCATATCACCTAACAAAACCGTCAGCTCACTTAGAACCACCATGGTGGAAAAGAGTTCTGAATAACAATTTTTCTAGGGCGAAAATCAGAAAACTCATCCACTTCATCGCAGAAAACGAAGCAATCCTTTTTCCAAAGGATGGTGACAACGACTAGCCACCGACTCAATCAACCCTAGATCCTCAATCTTCTCTCTTCTCCTACACATAAGGCACCACCCTCTCACAGTCAACAACACAAACAGAAAACAACCCATATTTTCTTAAAACAATACGGACATTCCTTCGAACCTACCACAGGTAGTTGTTCCTTTGATGTAAAACCAACAGTATAAGCCACAAAGAACATCACCCCGCCCTGCCTAAGCATCCGGGTAAACTAATGCATGACCGGCCGCCGCAACAGATAGTCAGGCACTGTGGTTCCTGCATAATAGCCCCCATTACGAGCGGCTCATACAATAACCCCCCGTATTAACGGGGTGTCATCGGAATTGGGCCCAAAGAGCCACACCACAGTATAGGGAATCAAGACTGAGAGTCCCAGTCTTGTGCGGGGCCTTGATACTCTTCATCGTTAATGTAAATTTCTATATGTAATTTAACTTACAATTCTACTAATATGCATGACTTTTTGTAACCTGTACCCAACACAACGGCCCAGTTTTGTAGAGGGACTGCAACTGTAATACATCAATGTGCAAACATGTTTACTTTCTTTTAATGCACAGTTTTATTCTTTTGATATAAATGTTCTCTTTTATGTATTCTTATATATAAAATGTTATTTTTTTTCTCTTGCTTTTTCAATAAAGTTTCACGCATACCAAACAAACCGACAGGGAGCCGCCCTGGCTCCGAGTTCGGATGCTGTGGTGTTAATGTTAATGTCTCTTAAAAATAAATATTTCTTCTTCGATACATTGCCTGCACGTCGCTTTCTTTATCTCATCACTTTCATACAAGCAATACACGCAAAAATTCACGTAACTACCGCTCTAAAATCTTATAACATACAGAAATTCATTAGACCGGAGTTAAAAGCAAATCTAAAATTTTGTAATTTGCTTAATTTTCTCTAAGATAGCTTTGTGATGCATCATTACATCGAGTCAAAGAGTCCTGAATATAATCCTATTGTATTTAGAAGTAATTAATTGTATAAACCTGTAATCGAATTTCTGCGAGATGAAACTATATATAAAACGAAAGTTGTTAAATTCCATGAAGTTCTTTCTATAGCCTCGAAACACGTGCCGTTTATATGATCGCTCGTAGCTTTCTGCATACTGTCGTCTTGAGTTGCCATTCACTATTTCTTTGCGTCATAGGTAAACTATCTTAAGTAACAATTTAACATTTTACAGAAGAATAAAAAAATGTTCCAGAGAGCAAAGTATTGCATTGCACTGTTTATTTTTTGAGAGCGGTTATCTTTTGTTTTCGACCTATAGTTACGATAGTTATACAGTTACATTACATTTTCTCCATCCGAGGATGCAGTCGGGATAATGCAAATACGATAGAAAAACCCAAAATCAGCAAAAGTGGACTTAATATATTTTATGTCTGAGGTACAGATTTATTAGTTGTAGATAAATATCTGGCAGATCCAATTTTCATCAAAGTACAGACAACTTAGTACATTTTCTCACTTTAAGTTAAGCCGGAAATGGTAAATATTTGAAATCTAATATTAAAAAATAGACAAGCATAAAATAAGAATGTTTTAAGTTCAATTTATAACTGTGCCAGCAAGAAGATATTGAAAAGTATCTGAAGTTATTAAACATAAATGATAACTATTTACAGATATTTTTATTAATAAAAAGCTTAAAAAGCTTTTCTCTATTATAGAGCATAAAGATAATCAAATAAGTTAAATTAGTAAATAAAGCAAATTTAAAAATAAATTTAAACATACATTACAAAATTTAAACAATGTTTAAGTAGCGCGCAATGTGCCGCTGCATACAACAAACAAAGGAAGTCAATGATAGTTCAAAGAAAGTAAAAACCACGAAATAAACTCTGATAGAATCGAATTAAACAGACAATAAATCCATTCTAGTCCACTTTTTCAAGGGCTATAGACTAAATTCGAAATGGATTCAAATAAATTGGGAAATTTTTCTGTAAGAGGATTGACCTAAGTCTAACCAAAGCCTCTTCAGAGCCCGAAGTTTCCCAAACCACAAGACAAACAAGATAAGTAATCAACAAAAGAATTTTCAGAAAGAAAAAACAAACATAACACCGCTAACAAGATTGATTTAAAAATTATTAGCCTTTCGGCAAAAACACCTTCATAAAAATATCAGTAAAGAAGAAAAATTCAAACTTACTCCATTCTTGCAAAGAATTAAATTGACATTTTAAACCAAATTCAAATGTAAACATTGCCAGTTCATATTTGAATTTGTATATGTTTCCATTAACATGGGCAATTTTTGTTTGTGTGTAAACTGAAAAGGCGAAGATACATCGTCGATACAAATGCAAACTATCAAATGTGCGATAGAATCAGATTCAGAATTCGATAGTTTGTATCGAAGATTTATATTTTATATCTTCCCTTATTACGATTCGAACTATATGTGATTTTTTTCCTGGAGTGGGGGAAAGTTGATAAAATAATTCTTTATAATAGCTATAAAATCTAAATGTATCTAAAACAAAATTTCTTCAAGCTTATTTTTCCAACCGATCTTAAAGCAGATTATTTTATAAATAAAAACAATACGTATGGATTTTATCTGATTCCATAATACTATTTTGAAGCACTTCTTTTGGAGAAATCATAATCGTTCAAGAGAAAATGATACAAATATTACAGTTAACATTAGCGTAATTTTTTTATATTTGTAAGATAGGCGAGTTTTTAAAAAATTAAGTTTAAAATTTAAGTAGTTTTTAAGTAGTATGAATAGTTTTATGGCTACATTTTTTCTTTTGATAGCTACAGTTAACTGTCTAAGAAACTAAAAGAATTTTAGAAACTAATCCCTAGTGTCAATTCAGTTCAAAAATGAGTTGCACTAAAGAAGACATTTATCAGGAGTTGAAATACACTCATTCAAAACAGGAACATTTGAACTGCCATTAACCTAAATATATTATATTCATTACAAAATGTTAAATAGTTTGCATTTTAGTTCAGTTTCAATTATCAACATTTGATATCATCACTCTAGTTATAGTGAAAGAAAATTAACTTTAGAAGAATATATCGACAAGATTCTTCTATATTCCAAAAACCCAAATTTAACACAGGTGAGCAAATCTAAAAATATACTCTAAAATTCTTCTAATTTCTTCTAAAAAATTACAATTTATCTGACTAAATGGTTATTGACAAGAGAAATAAAGACAAAAGATGCCCTTCCTATTAACAAGTTGCTCTAAAATATTGCTACAATATCCTCCTGATATTGAGCGGCATTCAGATATATATCGCACAGTATCTTCTGCTAATAGGGCTGGAAAAAGTTTTTGAAAAAATTCCTTAGAATAACAATAAATATCTTCAAGACCTTCCAACACGATCTAGCTCGAAGAAAAAGCCTCGTGCCATCCTAGATCATCATTTCTTTAAATTTCGCTTTAGTTAGAGAAGACGTGACGACTTTTAACTTTTTCATGGATCATTTTTAATTGCTCATTTCTTTTTTGAGAAATATCTTTCATATGTTCAGAAAGAATGCTCCCAGTATTCCTATCAAAACTCTGAATAATGAGCAACTGTCTCTCACAGCAATAAACCAAATAATTTTTTTCCCCTATCTTAATTATGAAACCTTACAAATTACAATTTAAATTCAGTTTAACCTTCTGACTGCCGATTTTTTTAAAATCAATATTTAGATTTCAACGTCTACTAACATGTTCAAATACCGTTGAACCAAGCGAATTGTTATTTGTATGCAAAGTTTTATTACACTGGTGTGCAAAAATTAAGGACCATTTCTTAAAATGCGAAAAATTTGAAGTTAATACGGAAACAATGGTTCAGGATCAATTGTGGAGAATCGTGTAACATACAATAGTAGAAACTCACATTTTACAATGGAGATTCGGTCACGAAGGCATTTATGAGACCAGAAATTGATGAAGATGAAAAAGGGTTTCGGCTGACCCTGTTTCACAGAAAGCTCCAAATGATATAAAGCTTTCATTAATGGTTTTGTTTGCCTTGCACATTGCTTACATGCAAAATAGTATGGATATTTCGGAAGCTTTAAAGGTTTCTTTAAAAAATTTCAAATTTTTCCGTGTGTTTTTTGCTTATAACATGCAGAGTTTTCAACCAAATTATAGGAAACTTACAGAATACGTGACAATATGCCATCGAAGCATTAGATTTGAATTACAAGTAAATACTTTGAATATTCGAGGAAATATAAGAATTTGAAGAAAATAATTTTTAACTACGCATGCGTGAAACAAAGCATAAGTTTTCTTTCATAATTTGAAAGCCAGATATTTGAAAGTCAGCTTATATAAACATTCCGGTTGAATACCGTTAATATTCAGAAAGATATTTTCATTTCAGCGAGGTAAATTTCATCTGCACTCTAAGAGAAGGTAAATGATGAAAGCTTTTCCACAATTTGATATTTTCGTTATTTATAATTGTATTTATAATGCCTAATTTACTGCAATTTAAATTATTTACTTAATTTAAGTGTATATGGATATTGAACATATTTCTAACCTTTATACAATTCAGTATAAGTATTCGAAGATTCAAGTTTAATATTAATTAGTTGAAAAACTCTCAACATTTACTATAGTACCCTCACATTTCATTCAAGCGTCTACAATCACAAAAACAACTTTTGTATTGAAACACACACGCATTACAATACAATATTTTGAAAAAAATATATAATTTTCAATTAGTTTTTTGTCGTAAATATTGTTTAATTTACTTAGTATTCATCATGTAAATGAGACGAAATTTTCTACATAAGAGCATACAAAAAAATGCTCAGATAAAAATAAATGCAACTCGTATGAATCGGAAAATTGAATAATCTAGCGATGTGTTTGCATTGTTTAGGGTGATCTCTTTTCCCTTACAAAGCAGCTAACGGTTTGATCGCATTATTTTTTTTATTAATTTATCTTTTTTCTGTCACTCTTATTCTTATAAATATAATTTTACTTTATATGTACGTGCATTAGAAAATGAAGATCATCTAGCAATTTCATTTTAAAAACCCTTTTATTTCTCCCTCTTGTGATTGAAATCATTCTTAGTTGTCGAAATTAGAATTTTAAAAAAAGGAACTCACACAAGTGATGAATTGGTGTCGTTAGAAGTGTGGGCATAGATTTGCTGGTGTCCATTATTTATTTATTTATGTTTTGAAAGCTAAGAAGATAGGAGTCAGAAGCAAAGAAGACAGCAAATTATGATGGTCTTTATTTGCAAGCACGGGGGCAACTTATAAGTTCTAAAATGAGAAGAGGTTCTTTATATATTTTTTATGATTTCAATTCAGAATAGAAGCGAATTTGCTTTTTGATATAATGGATTCAAAACACAGCACATGAATAGACACCACATATCAAAAGGATTCAACTATTGCGCTTAACTCAAAAATAAGTTATCTCACATATTTGTTACATCAACAACAGTATAATAGTTTCGTAGCAAATTATATAAGTTGACAAATATGAGAACAACTAGAAAAAAAATGAAAACTCGCAGTGTATTTGGTTTTTTCTACGCCTCTTGTGATGTCATTATTCATTTATTCAGTTTGTAATGTCACCCAAAAGCACTCGAACAGCCTTGGACGTTATTGTTATATTTTCATTCAAAAAATGTAACATGATTTTTCAGAGAAAAAGCTGTGTTTATATAAATCTGTGCACTCTTCGAATGGAATTATTGAAAATTTAGTTTTTAAAAAATCATTTAAATGCTCAGTGCAGAAAAAGCATATTCAAAATAATTTTTGCCTTTTTCAAATATGTGAAGTAAGCACATAAAATTTTGTGATTGTCATGCATTTTATGACCTTACAACGCAAGATCCGAAATGTTAAAAAAAAAAAATGTCCTTTAAAAGGTGTTCCTTCGAGACTAGCTAGTAAATGACAACAAACAAAACTGCAACTTTTCGACGTTCCAAAAACACTTAAGAAGGCCCCAGTTATTGATTCTCAATCGAAACTGCAAATTGGTAGATGAAAAAACAACAAAAAGTGAAATCTTTAAATATATGTAAATGTCTGTGTGCTATGATGTTTTAAAAATAATAAAAAAGTATTCACTAAGAATTTTAAATTTCAAAAGTTTTCCCAGTGAAATGAAATAAATATTTCCTGATTTCACTGACAAGAAAGAAGGAAATGAAAAAATAAACTTTCAAAATAAATAATTTGTTTGCAATTGAATAAATTTCATAAAAGGAAAAAACGATGACATGAAGTGCTAAGTTGCTCTTCAAATTCAGAATATCAT
Source organism: Araneus ventricosus (assembly GCA_013235015.1). Classification (NCBI taxonomy): domain Eukaryota; kingdom Metazoa; phylum Arthropoda; class Arachnida; order Araneae; family Araneidae; genus Araneus; species Araneus ventricosus. The sequence goes on along the minus strand of BGPR01001823.1, from coordinate 193,734 downwards.
GATATTTTTTAATATCATTTTGTTCAAAAACAAGAAGAAGACATATTTATCATGTACGTTTTAAGAATGAATTAATCTAAAATGTAATTTCCAAATTTTTTTGAATGATGAAAAATGGTTCAGGGGAAAAAAAATAATTAAATAAATTATAAGAACGAAAGTCTCTCGTTTTGTAGCCAAATTAGTCGCCAAGAAGGTGTTACCGGTAATGAATGATAAATGCTACTTTTATTGCTGAAAATAACATTTTTCACAATTAATAGCGGTTAAGAAATATTTTTTTTATTAATATTATTATTTATTTATTTTTAACAGGACAGATCTTTTTTTACTTCTCAGCATCAGAGTGCAGAACTTCAACTACTACTACTACTGCGATTCATTGTTTCCGAAGAGTCGTGCTCTCTCTAACTGCTGAGATGTAAACAAAAACGAGCTGGTAGTCAATTGACATAACGCCGGTAACTCAAAAGCCGGCTTTCGTTGTTGTAGAATCTATTTCACAAAATTTTCTGGAAAATGTTTGTATTTTGAAAATTTGGGGTTTGAATGATTAAGATGAAGGCTTCAAAAGCGTACTAGAATTTCTGAATTATCCGAAGAAAAGAAGTGCGATAGAGTTTTAACTATGGTATGTGAATAAACTGGTTATTATTATTATTATTATTTTGTGTATTTTAAAAGATCATTAGAAATATGTAAAATGAGTCTTCAGAAATGAAAACTTGTGAAAAGAAAAATATTTTAATTTTTAAGATAATATATAGTTTTCTATATATTTTATTGACCTTATTAATTAAAAAAAATATGAACTTTTGCCTATAAATATGAAAAAAAAAAAAAGAAAAAAAGATGCTCCATTAATTCCAAAACATTTTTATTTAGAATTAGACTCCATTTGTCGACACAGATTTATTTTTCTAGTTATAATAACCTGATTGCTTATAGATAAACATGCCATTTTTAAATTAAAATGTCAAGTTAATTTATTTATTAAATTTCTGTACCATTGAGTGGAATTAAGATGAACATTATTTCATGTTACAAGATAGAATAATTTATTTGTTCAAAACGTTTATTTGGAATTTATTCTTTAAATAGATATTTTAGTTTTGTCTGTAGTTGTAAGAGAGAAGTTATTCAAAATTTTACATAGGGCAAAATTTGATTTAGGTACAGTTTTAAAATATGTGCTGATTTGGAGAGAATAATTACTAATTATAAGTTTTTATCTGATCAGCATAAATTATTTCAGCATACCCATTATATTAACAATTTTATTGCCAATATGAATGAATTGTTGAGTGCAGAGATCAGAATTTTTGAATTCCATTATTATTTCATGAACTTAAAATTTTGTTGCATGAAACATTGCTTGTACACTCTGCTTGTTCATGCATCTAAGTGTAATATATAAATTTTATCACTCATTTATTATTATTAATTATGTTTTATTTACTTGCAGTGAATCTTTTTACCTATAGCTATTGTACTGCAAATGTATTGATTCTGTATGATTTTGTTATTACAATGAGATCAATTCGCATGACATCACTGTCACACAATAAAGGTAACTGGTCATGTTATCTACCTGCAAGTTGTCATATGCTATTATGTGACATTATGACCTTTTATATTCCTGTAAGATGTACAATGAATTACAAATTAAATTGTAACAACTCTCTTAATGTGTGTCACATGAGCATGAATTGTCTCCATAAAAGTGAATTTACTGTATTGTATTTAGAATTATAATGAATTGATTATTGTATATTCACACAAAACTTCCCTTAAGAATGTTGATATAATATTCAGAAATAAAGCACGTTAAAAATTACTGCTAAGTACTGTTCAGCAACGGATTCCAAGACTGCCACTTTTGGATGTTTTTACATAGGAAAGGGGTATCAGACAATGAGTCATATGAGCGCATTTCCGGAGTTCTTTGTTAGATCGCGCTCTGTAAAATGTAAGCATCACCCTTCCATTCTTCACTTTCCCCTTATTTTGATGAAAATAACTCCGCCCTGCGCTTGCGCAAAAGCGTGGAGGGTTTCTGAATCCATTGCTAAAGATTAGAGAAAAAAATATCGGGTATATTACTGTTTTCTAATTTGCTGACAAACTGCATGTAGCTGCTTGCATGACACTGATTCTTACTTTCTATCAGTAATATAATGCAATGATAGGTGAAAAAATTATAAGATATCTTCTTGCAGTTATGAGAAATATGATATCTAAATAAAATAAACTTTTCATGGGTAATTTTACTCTTTGTCTTGAAATTTAAATATATCCTGTAAAACAAGGTTCTTAAAACTTGAGTTTTTAAAATTTAGTAATGGAAGGGGAAAAAAAAAAAGATCTGAATGATACTTCTTCATGGGTACAATGGATTGAGATAATGTTATCAAAAATCTTAAGAATAACAATAATATTGGTAATAGCAATAAATGATTAAACATTTTCTTTTACTCTCTGTCATATTAGATTATAAGGAGAAATTACTTTCAACCAAAATATGAAATAGTTTTGATAAAGCTGTCTTTCTCTTCCATTATAAAAGATTAGCTTAAGTTTATCAGTGGCTTAGTGTTCATATATTTGGTGAAATAGTATTGGTATATTTGTTGGCATATAATTGGCAAAGGAAATTTTGTGAATCGTATAGATAACTTGCTTTGAATTCTTATTATGGTTGTACTACTTCATTTAAAATGAGGTTATTTGGGTGGAGAAACAGGAAAATGCTTTTTCCCTTTTAAACAGGAGTGAGGTTAGATTCTGTTTGATGGGGGGGAGGCACGACCTGCTGTACAAGGGGGGGGGGGGTAATGATGACCCTCTCAAATGTTTGCCAAATCCTTATTTATCTACTAGTTTAATAGTCCGTTGCGTGAACGGGGTACAAAAATTTGCCCTATGGGGGAGGCTGCTTAGTATCCCTGACAGGGCCTTGGCACACTTTACTGGCACCACCCTGTTCTTAAAAGTCATTGGAAGAAAAGACCTGTTGTGATGGTTACGTGAGTAAAACCAACAACAGGATGATTAGAGCTTCTAATAGTTTTGTTCTGCTTGGTAAATAAAATAAGAAACTGTTAGTGACATGACATCTGTACATTCCACATGGAAAGAAAATAAAAAATATTCTGTTTCAATACCTTATAAGGTATTAAGAATAAAGTTCAATATCTAGATAGTTTGATATTATTTGAGATGAGGAATCTTAACTGTCAAAAATTAATTATTTGGAACAAGCATTTTTATTTAATAGAAATTTATCAGTTTTTTGTAATGATGATATTATACATTATCATGGAAATTGATATCATTTGAGTTCAAATTAAGCATTTTCATTTTTTTCTATACTTTTTAAGAATCTTTAACATAAAATGTAGGCTATTTACTTTAAGTGCAATACATTAATTTCATTTTATATTTAACAGACGTATGGTTTCAATTGAAAAATGTTGCTTTCTAGCTTATTAAAAATTATTTTTATTCTGATCTCGGTTCCAAAAGAACATGTGAGAACTAGTTTAGCAAGTTTTTATATATACTAAGTTCATTGACTTGACCAATTATTTCATCCAGTATCCATAATTAGTGCTCCCAATTTAGAAATTTTCCCTTTTAAATCAAAGACATAAATTATAACACATTATTTAATACTGCAGGATTTACCATTGGACATTTAATATTGGACTGCATTATTTAATACCATTGGACTCCATCATTATGTACCATTCTATATTCCAGTATCTTATAATGTAATAAATGCTCTTTTCCCAATTTATACTTTGTCTTTTTTAATTTCCTTTAAAACTTTTTATCATTGCATATGTTTTCAGTATCCAAATAGTACATTTATTGTGAAACCAATTTTTCTCCTTCAATGCCTTTAGTTTTCTTAAACCAACAGTTTTTCATTTTATGATTTTTTTTGCAATAATCGCTTGTACACATTTACTTACATTTCTTTAGGATATTGACAGTTATTCTTTAAATATTTAGCTTTACAATGAAACATTGTCGTAAACTTGTCATTTTTTTATATACATGCATACATACATTTTTTTTTTTTAATTTTGTGTTTTCTGAAAAAAAATTTATGTTATATATATCTAACTATTGATTCAACTGTTTATATACATATAAACAGTTGAATCAATAGTATCTTTCTCAATCTTCCTAACATATTGCTTAGTTTCTGTCCCCTTGATGGAGCTGATTACGATGCTCATATAAAATGCTGAATTTTTTCTAGTAAAACCATCAAAATTTTTGTCAAAATTATCTACCAGAAAATTTTTTAACTATAAATTTATAACTTAATTACAATTCTTTTAGTTTGAGTAACAAAGAATGTTCTTTCTACTTCTTTCAAATTTAAGTATATTAAAAAAGCCTTGGTACCATAGAAGTGGGCACTAATTTCAGATGTTCTTTCATACATGGTCCTTAACTTATTCTTTATTTCTTCTGAAGTTTTACAGCCATTGATATCCATTAATTAGTTATCATCAAGTTGTACAACAATAGTTTCTGACCTTTTTTAAAATTTTGAATCCCAGTTACTTTCATCAGTTTCAGTTTGTTTTTCTTTTCCACATGCAGAATAGTATATGAATGTTTAGTTTTCAACAAAATATTGAAAATTTCAGATTGCTTCAAGTTTTCATAGCTCTCTTTTTTTCTTGATTTTTTAAGGATTAGATCACTCATATTAATTACTTTTGTTTTGGAATTGTATTTTTGATTTCAGTTTTGTTTTTAAGCAGACTAATAAAACAAATTCAAATCGGAATTCTCCTCTCAAAACGTATAAGAATCTTAATTTTAGACCTTTTCTTTAATGGAAATTAATTACTTTTAAATAGAGACGGAAAATTAATTACTTTTAAATAGAGACGGAACTTTTATTTACATTTCTTATAAAATAACAAATTGGTGAAACAGGGAAGCAATAATGTGTGTTACCGGATTACATAATTTTCAATAATTTTAGCTATTGCGTGAATCAAAACAAAATTTTCTCTCTTCCTTAGCCTTCAATAATCTCTGAAGGAACTGGATAGTTTACAATAATCTATAACCTATAGTCTATTTAAAATTATATAAACATTACACAGGAAAGAGTTTATGTATAAAATATAAACTATTTTTTAAGTCTTTAATTATTTTTTTATGTGTTGATGCTTATTTTCATGGAAATGGTAATCTGTAGACCCAGATTGTATAGTTTTTCATTAATTTGTGTACTAGATGCTTACATGTTATTATTGTCGGTTGGTAAGTGCAGCAGGTGACTGTCTCATGTTACTGACGGCAGAGAGTGGACAGAATCCAGAGTAGCTTAGAAGCTGTTTATTCCATGAGGTTTATTTACAAAGTGAGTACTGTACAAAGAAAGAGTAAGAATATATATACAAATAAAATGCACACAGTGCCACCTACACAACTGGCAATGAATTCCTAACATTCTGGCCCCCAATGATCAGGTCATCCAAATCATTAGAAAACACAATCTCAATTAATTAAAGTAATTGGAATGACTTACCTAATTCTTAGATGGCCTCACACACAGCTTACAACATAAAAAATAATTGAAAACTTTACTACAAAGTGGAATTCCATCATATTGATTGGAAGAGCAGAAATTTCCCCATTAATTTAGAACTGTATTAATATTTTTTTTCGGTTTGATTAAAAAACTTTATTGTTATATATAAACATTTAAAATTAATGCTTTAAATTTGTTCAATAAGAAAATGTATCCTTAAATTAAAAATTTATTCTAGATTAAGTCTTGCCAAACTTTTTTTACAAGTTGGAATTCTTTAACAATCAACTAATTTTACCCTTAGCTTTTATTTTGTTGTTTCATTCATTTTAAGAGAAAAATACTGAATTAAAATTCTTTTTTCTGCCTCAAATGTATTAATTTTACTATTATGCAAAGATAGCTTCAAGTAGAGGTGAAAAAACTCTGCATTGAAACCCAGGGAGACAAAATTAAGCAGTTTTTATAGTTTCTACTCTCTCAAAAAGAATAGTAATAACTTACTTTCGGAAATTGCGTTGTTCACCGAGGAAATCAGAATGACTGGTATTGAATGGATTTCCATGGAGTGGAGCAGTCGTGAATAGCTGGCTGAAATGAGGTGGAAAACGAAATACAACATTTATGCGATTCAGTTTTATGTGGCACGCTTTGATTTTTGCATTGAAATATATTGGCATTACCTTCCTTACTTTTAACCGACTGAAATACAACACATAAAGTCAACCAAACATCTTTTATGAATTTCTAGAATTGTGAATCCTGTCGTGTATTTTTTTTTTATTCAATGATTGAATAATAAGTAATATTATTCAGTTTATTAAATAACAGAGTGAGTGAAAGATTTCTAAATTTCATGAAGTTAAATCAGCAGATGAAAAGTTATGATATATGAATTCATAAGTTAGATTTTATAGAATTTATTTCGAATATTTGGAACACAAGCATGCGTTTTCTCTCTAAAATCTATTAAATTTTGGCCATGATTTTTAAAGCATAAAAGATAAATCATGGTCACATATACTGTAGTAATATCGAATAAATTATGAAAACAATTCTCAGTTTCGAAATTATGAAAGCTAAGTATTTCCTTACCGGATCAACTTCGATCTTGTCTACGGAATTTTGGACGTAATTTCCTCTCTAGTAATATCAAATAAACAGCATTTTAAAAAAGTTTTGCATCTAATGTTAGGGAAGCAATCAATTCCTTCCCTTAAGGGGACATACGACTGTTAAACCGCGAAAATTTTCGGTTATATGAAAAAGAATATATTGGAAAGAATTCTTTGTGGATAAATGTTTTTCTTTCCAATACATTCCGGAATGGGTTCAGGTCTTAGAGGATATTAAATCAGATCTTAAAGTCTTTTCCTCTGTAGAAAACCTATTCCAGTTTTGAATCTGCATGGATAAATAGCCTCTGATGAAGTCATCCAACGAATTCTTACTTCTTATCGTTGTTTGCTATTATTTTTGTATTTTTAACTCTTCCACAAATAAAATTCCCTTTATTAGTATTTTTATTTATTTCTCTTGGATTATTTCGAAAAATTAACTGTATTTCTTTAAATTGTAACGTATGGTTTGTTGTAAAGGACGTATGTTGTGATGGTGTAGTTGAAAGAAAATAGGTACCATTAATCAATTTTAGCTAAATTAGTTTTAATAATCCAGAAATTTTGTTAATTTATTTTCTTTATATATTATTTTATAAGCAATGAAAATGCCAAAAAAACAGTTTCTAATATCTAAATCCATATCTCTCTTTGCACCGCTATATTTTAAACTAGCAGTACGCGCACGGCGTTTCCCGTGAAATCAGGGCTTCAACAAAATGAAAAGAAAAAGAAAGAAACGCCCACAATGACACGAAAAAGTTTTGAAAACAAAATCAAAACAAAACATACCATTATTTGATTTTCCCGCTTATGTTTCTTCGCGATAATGGCATATCATTGTCATAATTTTACTTTGATATTACTTCGTTTTTTTATAACGAAAGGAACTTAATTTAAAAAAAAAAAAAAACATACTTTCACATCTTTATTATAATCATGCTTTGAGGTACAGTATGCATAATGTTTATTTTTAATCAAAAATAATATATATATATATATAAAATTTGCTTTATTTCAGCATTGGCATGTCATAATTTTACGATTTCAAGTCAGAACGTTCTGGTATTGCTTGCTTTACGACTGCGTCCAGCGAAGGGAATAAATCACGGCTGCTTTTTTCCCCGCCAGATGGCGTAGCCAGGGCGAAACGGCGTGGTTCTTCACTGTCGGCATTCGAGAAAAATTCTCTGATCCCATCAAAAAATAAATTAATTTAAAATAGGAGAAATAAAACATTTTAACAGTTCTTGTTTTAAATCAGAGAAAAATAATTGATTTACTACCAAAAAAATGTGAAAATGATATCTTTATTAGAACAACGGATGCAAGAGTTTTAAGAATACCGGATTTTTTTTTTTTTGAAAAGTGACTGTTTTTTAAAAAATTCCTAAAATTCAGTAAATTACTTTAGATGTTCGAAACAAACTTCATTCCAACTGAAATCATTTGCTCTTTCCGATGGTGTATCTATTTTTTTCATATAATTATCCGAAACCATGCTATCGAGAAATTAGTGCGAAAAATCATCCAAAACAACACAAAACATTAAATAAAAAATTTTCTAGATTAAATTTTAAAATTCCGGCTTCGAGGTGCATTCAGTCAACATTATGACTACCTGTGTGCCAAATTCCATGGCTGTAAGTGCGATAGATTCGTCTGGACATCGCAGACACACACAAACATTGCCTTTTATAAGTATAGATATTGGATCACTTTGCACTACATAAGGTGCACAGTGGGGCATGGAAATTATTTAAGAATTTAAATTCTAAAAAAAAATTAATGGAAATAGTTTTTTATTTGAAACATGGTAAATCATGGTATGTAATGAAGTATTTGAACTTTTGGGGTAGTTGTATAATTTTATAAAAAAATTGTGTGTCTAAGCAACACCACTCTACTTTCATATAAATAGATTTAACATGGCATTCTTAGATAAATCAGCTTAGTAAAAACTTATAAAAGAAATAAATATAATCACATTTATTTGAGTTATTAGCAATGTTTTAAATACGCTAATATAATTTTTGTGTACTTTAAGAAGGGAACCCTTTTTCAAGCTTAAATATTGACTCCTTGAAATTTTTGAAAATACTTCTTGAAAACTCCTTGATTTTTAATTTAAAAATCAGTAAGAACCCTGTTATTAATTGAGCTATTTCATTTGTCGAATTTTGTACATTTATAACAGAAAATTTCATGAACAATTCGTTTGTATTCTTTACTGTGTGATGTCTGCTAACAAATTGCAACATTATTCTAGGGGGGAGGGGAACCCACTCAGTGCTACTGTGATTTTATAGCTGTATAAAATAAAGCATGAAAATGTTCGCTACGGAAATTCTTCAAAAAATCTTTCCAGGTTTTTTTTTCTCTCCATCTTCTTCCATTGCTACTTATTGAAATTCGTATAAAAGAAGGCAAAGCTGATGTAGGATCTCGAAAACAATGATATGATTCCTCAATATTTCCGGGGAGGGTACGGGACATTTATTTTTTCAGAGTGAAATTAAAAAATCATAAATACAATATTTTGCCCAAAATGGTATTTTGGACGCTATTCGAATCTGACGATCATCGGTGAACATTTGGTAGTGAGAACCTTTGTGGTAGAACCTATAATATCCTTACATAGGCTCTATAAAATTATTTGTCATGCCACTTTTTCTTTGTTGCAAAAAGTGGCATGACAAATAATTTTACAAAGAATATGATCTGTGCGATGGGGAAGAAATTTCGAAGAGAGATCGTTATTTAAAAATATTTATACCAATAAATATTTATACCCTTGTATAAGTCACCTCTCTAAACAAACACTTTTGTTTGGATCGGAATTTTTGGCCCATAGGCATAACGTTAAAATAACCTCTAGGAAGAGCCACTGAAATCCCTCTGAGCGGTCGGATTGGTCGCCTGTTTAACTTCAATGAAATACATTCCTTTCGTCTCTCTGACCTATTTTTTCATAAAATCCTTTAGTTTTCCAAATAATTTTTGTGTAAAGAAGAATAAAGTTGAAAGTTAGTAACTTCGTTCAATTTCTGACACTGAGACTGACACAGGTATAATGCAAGATGCATTTCCAATTACCAAGGAATTTGTCCTTTATTTATGGTAATCACTCAAAATTATAACGTTTGTCATTGGATATCTTCACATTACACTATATACATATATTGTTAAATTTATTAAATCATGACGTCTGCTTGAAATGATTTTTCAAGTAAATCTTATTATTCTACCATATAATATCATGCTAAAGTTTTTTTTTTTAATTTTACCAATATAAAATTAAAATGCAAAGTTATTTTTGATTAATAATTTCTAAACTCTTCTGAAAAGATTAATATTTTTAGTCTGACTTTTATTATTATTTTTTTAAAAGAACAGATGAATTTTTATATGCTTTTCTTTCTGTTTATTTTATTTTAGCCTACAGTAGAGTTTGAAATTGCTCCTGGAAAATATGTGGGTGGCAAACATCCTTGCTTCATTATTGCTGAAATAGGCCAAAATCACCAAGGAAATGTTGAATTAGCCAAAGCACTTATACAAATTGCTGCAGTAAGTGATTTTATTTATAAAAAAATTCAAAGTTGCTATAATATTGAAATTATGTGATCAGGTTTCATATTTTTACATAATGTGCAAGTTTTTGTGGATCCAACTTGATATAACATTTTTATGACGTTTATTTCAATTTCAGGTACTCAAACCAGCATTCTTTTTGATCATCGTCGTAAATTATATCTGTGATTATATATTCTTGAGATGATAATTTTCATCTTTCAAAAGTTCTCTTAAATCATGTTTACTGCCCATATTTCGAATATTGACTTTGATTATTACCATTGTGGCAAAGATGCAGAGATGACAAAGGTTTTGCTGATTAAAGAAGAAAAGATCTTATCTTTTCTGTTGTTTCAAGGTGAGAATCTGATTGGTCCGTGGATTCTGGGTTGGAAATAAGTAGTATTGTTATTTAGAATATTGCACATGGGTTGTAAAAATGTACAAAACTTTATCTTATATACATATAAATGTTTAGTTCATATGAATGTTTAGTTGATTTCAACGGTTTCTCATCATCTCTTTCTTTGCATTCGGCAGCATTCTTCTTCCTCTCTGACTTGACTTGCTCTTTGATCTTGATCCTGATCCGACTATTTTCATCTTCTTTTCTCTAAGATGATATGCTTTTTCTCTCCTCTACCCTATGGCAGCGAGTCATAGGGGAGGCGGGGGGGGGGCGTCCCCCACTTTTTGTGGAAAAATTGAATTTTACTTCATTTTAGTTGCCTAAAACTAGGAATTAAAAAAAAAAGCAATAGTGTCCGGGAAAGTTAGCTAAATTTAAAAATTTAGTTGTCTACCCCCTATACTGTCAGGTAATTTTATTTGTCTTCAAAGTTTTTGCCCCTCCCCCCAACTTCTAACTCCCAATCGCCTCCGCCTCTACCTTTTTAAGACTGTAAGAAGCAGAAAGTATTTTTCTCTTTTATGTCCATTTTGCGACCTTGTACGAAAAAATTAAATAATGCTTGAGTAAAAATGTATGAAATACGATTATAGTATAGATTAAAACACTGAAAGTTGTTTTTTCATCTGTGAAATTGTATAAAAATGGAAGAAAAAACATGTTTACAATTTACACATTCCTCCAAAAGTCTGGGACAGTTTTAAAAGTAATGCTGAAGAATGACAGAAATACATAGAAGCATAATTCAATGATATTTTGTTAAAGAAATTAATACTATAAAGTAAAAAAAAAAAATCCCTCTCTTCTAGAAACTGTACAAATGAATAGGAACGACAGCGTTTTTTTTTTTAAGGTGGTCACTTTTGTACTGATTGAAGTACCATACCATTCCGAAGTATTGCCAATTGTTACTTCGGAAAACGCAAAATCATCAGCTGACCATTAACATCGTTACCAAACTGCAAGCACTGGTGCTACTTATTTATAAATTACTCCCTTTTTTAATTTATACCGCCCGATCCTATTCTACGAATTTTTTTAATGACTGATTACCAATGGATTAATTTGGCATAGTTGATCATATTGTAAAAACCCCAACTTTCTCAATTAAATGTATTATTTTAAAAAATTACATTAAGAAAAAGATTGACATATTTTTCTATAGCTAACGCTGTTTATAAGTATTATGTGAAGTGTGATTTTCTGTAATTTAATTTAGTATCTTAAGAAAATTCGATTAATTATTAGAAAAGTTAATTTCTTCTCAGTCTTTTTTTTTTTCCTTCCTACCCCTTAACCCTCTGAGGACTACTGTCATATGGTCATGCCAGCTGCCTGGTTGCGTTGAGCCTGCGACCGTCCTCAAAGGGTTAATGATGTTCAGATCTTTAATTCGTTTGGAATTATAATCGTGTTCCACTTGATACTGTTGGTGGCATGAAAATGATTGGTGATGTCATCCAATTGAGTATGCTATCTCTTGAAGGATTCATGTAGCTTCTCTTAATTTGCAAATACTTTTAGGAATTGTTCTTAAGAATTGATTTTAGGAATTGTTAATATTTTTGTAATAAATTTTTAAATAAGGATCTTAATAGTCATCGCATACAGTAAAAATACTTCTTAAAATAAGAGATTAATGATTATGCTATTTTATATTAAGCTCTAATGAATTTACACGTTTTGAAATTAGGAAAAAAATGTGTTCAAGTTTATACTGAGATGTCTCTTCGGTTTTTCTTTCTTTTTTTTTTAACTGAACATTTAAAAGTTAAACATTTTATCAAAAATATTTCAAAGGCATAAAGAGAAGATATTCTTTCAATTACAGCATTTAATTGATAAATGAAGGTTTGACAAAATAATTGCAATAACTTGCACTGATAGGCGAGATATGTTTAAAGTTCTTCCTTTGCTACAATCATACAATTTCTGTGGCGTATTAGAATTAAGACTTTCCAGATGGTTGTTAAAAATATGCAATTTTTGTAGTTTTTGAAAATTGCATTTTGTTTAAATTTTATTTTCTTATGCAGGATTGTGGAGTAGACTGTGTGAAATTTCAAAAAACTGATTTACTAAGTAGATTTACTGCGGAAGTCTTAAAGCGCCCTTATGAAGGAGAACATGTTTGGGGCTCTACGTATGGAGAGCACAGGAAATATCTAGAATTAGCAGGTGAAGATTTCGTTGAGTTAAAGAAGTTTTCTACTGATTTGGGACTGTGTTTTGCAGCGTCTGGTATGGATAAAGTAATGTATCAGTTGCAAGATTTATCAATTTCTATAGAATAAGTTTGTAATTTATGACCCTTTATCATTTCAACCGCTGTTTATGATTATTTAAGTATGAAATGCCCTATACTTGATCTCTTTATAAGCCATTAATATTATAGCTGAATTGTTGGCTCAAATAAAATTAAAAGAACTATGCCATATGAAGAATAAAATTATTCGAAACAACGAAAACTATTTCGGGGGAAAAAAAAAAAAAACCACAAGTGTAGAACTTGTCTTCTTGGTGCAATCTTCCTCTTCCTTTTTTTCGATTAGCCTCCATTGTAGTATTGTTTTTAAGAAATCATTTGCAGTCGAAAAATGTATAATCTGAAGTGACCAGATGTCTCGGATCAGCCCAGACAATACCGATTTTTTAACAGATTTGTTAGATAGTTTGTATTAAAAATTAGGAAAAAAAAAATGTTTAGCTAAATTTAATTTTAAAAAAAATTCTGAGAAATTCTCCTTCCCAACTTTTACTATACATAGAATATGTTACTCTCTTTTAATGAATAATGACAATTTAATATCGTGATTACTTTGAATATTATTAATTTTCATTACAAAAAGACTTGTGCAATTATCAGAAAGAGGCCAGTTTAACTCTAAACTTGAGAGTTTTATTTATATTACCCATCACTGTGGAAAGTAAAGAAAGAAGTTTTTCCAAATGAAAATTTATCAAGAATTGAGACCCACGATATCACAAGAACGTTTTGTCAGGCTTTCAATAATTTCAGTGCAGCAAGAAGTTCTGTGTTACTTTTGTTTCACTATTATTTTATTTATATTCTTTGACAATACATGTTTTTATAAAGCTATTTTCACATAAAAAGGTTTTTTGATACTTTTTTTATTAATACTGTTGATACTAATAACCTCAGTTGCCATTTTCCACCTTAAATGTCGCTTTTGTTGTTCTTTGTCATAAGATTTAATTTTGTTGCATTATTTTTTGCAATAATAGTTTTTTTAATAAAATTTTTTTCTATATTTTTTTATAAATGTATTCATAACTTTTTATGTAAATAGAGATAAAAAAAATAATTTATGCATATTTTTAAAAAAATAGTTAAGAAGTGGCAACATTTTTGTATTCCTTTTCATACTTTTTTTCGGAGGGGGGCTCTAATGTTATACAATGCGATAGTGCGGGACGCCAAGAGATAAATTTGCTTCAGGTGCAAAAATTCCGGAGCTGGCCCTGATCAGAGCTTTCAAATCTCCACATTACTATCGTCTTTTTAATAAATTGTAACCACCAATATCATTTTTTGGAACATAACCTAAAACGCTTTTGGCATTCAGTTTAAAGAAAAATACAGAATTGTCCATTTGATGAATGAGTCATATCGCTTGTATTTATATTGAGTTTAAATTATACATTCTTTAATTGTTCATATCTTTACAATGTTTTAATATTTCTGTATAATAAATTGTTTTTGGTTTACTAGATCTAAAATGAAACATTAACCTCTGTGTTTAGAAGAACCAAAATCAGTATTCTGCATTTATTTATTGTTAACATAACTTTGTCATGAAAATGATTATAATGTAGTTTTGGAATAATGTTGCAATATTTGAAAGTAACACATGAAAACATATAACTCAAATATTATTCCTATGAATGTATCAATATTGAAAATGTATTGCTTTTCTTAATACAATAACTATTTGCAGGAAACAACAAAGAAGTAACATATTGCACCACACAGATTTTTCATTTTTTTAAAAAAATTCCTATTTTAGTTTTTGTATATTGAATAATAAGTACTAGAAATAATTTATTTTATTATTTGGATTTTAAATGTATTTTAGAGAGTTTTTTCCCTTTGTGATCAACTTTTTTTTCTCATATGTTCAATGATTATATTTATATTTATTTTCAGCCATCAACGGACTTTTTAAACAGTCTTGGAGTACCATTCTTCAAAATAGGTTCTGCTGACACAACTAATTTACCTCTCCTGAAACATCTTTGTAGATATAACAAGCCACTTGTTATCTCTACTGGTATGACTACAGAAGCAGATGTCTGTAAAATGTATGATGAAGTTTCAAAAGAAAGCCAACAAATAGCTTTATTGCAGTGTACTAGTTGTTACCCTACTCCTCCACACAATGTTAATTTGAACGTCATGAAGGTATGCTTAATAAATCTTTATGAAAATATCTTACCTTTTGAGATCAATTAAAATTGATTGGCCTGCCTTTTCAAAAAATAAGTATTAAAACGTGTTTTTTGTGTCTTTAGATCGAAAAAAATACTGGCTTTAATTTCCGTCATTTTAACTAAATTTAAATTAAATCTAGTAAATGAGGGAAAGGGTAACTTTTTATAATAGGGGAAAAATAGTTTTTATTTATCTTTATTATTGTTCTTGGCAGTCATAAATTATTGGAACCATTTCAAAAATTAATAAAAAAAAAATACCCTACAATATAGCAATTCCTTTTTTAATGCCTTTTTTACGTGCCTTATGCTTCACAGTAGCCATTTTTTCATTTGCATTGGGAATCCCCCTCTGCAGCAGATTTAGAGCACTGTGAGGGTGCATTACCT
The DNA here is from genome assembly GCA_013235015.1 of Araneus ventricosus. NCBI lineage: Eukaryota > Metazoa > Arthropoda > Arachnida > Araneae > Araneidae > Araneus > Araneus ventricosus. The sequence goes on along the minus strand of BGPR01001823.1, from coordinate 178,223 downwards.
ATCTGAGAAAAAACGAAGTTGCAGTATTATAGTGATTTTTTAATGGGTTTAATAATTTATGAGCACCCTGTATTACTTACCAATTAAATTTTAACTGATATTGATATAATATTCGTTAGATTTCTTAAACATACTTATTATAATTACTTCTGTCAAAAATTTGAAAAAATTAAATATTACCTATTGTAGCTAACTGTCTTTGTTGGTTTTAAAGACAATTTGTATTATAAACTTTGAACAGACCATATAAACTTACATTATGTTTCATATGTAGAGTGCTGTATAATTTTAGGATTTTTTGTATACATATATATATTCTTTGAATTTACTGGAAATGTTAAACATAATCTTATATAGTATGGAAAGTAAACTTTAATAGTATGCCTATGTTAGTTTCAATGCATTCAGTTTATGTATGATGTAAAACAGCAATTGTACAAATAATATGAGCTTAAATAGTAGTAATATTAATAATAGGAAACTCAATATTAATCGATCATACGGGAAAAAATAAAAATATTGCTTCTCTTGCATTCATTATATATTTCAGCAAGAAAAAATAACATAATAAAATATATTTCAAAAATATTTTATGAAAAACTGGATATAAGGTCCATGAATGTAAGAAAATTTGAAAGGAACCAAAACAAAATAACATAAAAAGTACAAAAATACCAGAATGGAAATATCAGTGAAACAAATATCAAAGGTATGAATAATGCAAAATCTTGGGGGAAAAAATAATAATAGAGAAATTCCACTATCATTATTTTTCTAATATTTTGTCAAGTCTACTGTTTTATGTGCTGTGATTAATAATAGGTAACTCCATTCTTTCAGCAGCTAATCTTGGTATCAAATACTGCTGGTGGATTTTTGCATGCATACTGTGGAAGTTTCCTTTTCAAATTTTAATCCGCACTTTGCATGGGGTAATAAATTATTTAATGTTTATTTTATATGGTGTATTCAATAGTTTGGCATTTGCCTTGTATGCTTTTTACTGTACAGAAATTTTTCTTTTTAGTTTTTCTAATGTAACTCTATAAAATTGTTCAGATAGGTGTCTAGAAATGTTTTTTTTTTAAAGTTGTTGATTATCAAACAGTAATTTTTTGCATATTAGAATACATGTTGCAGAAAATGGATGATTAAACTTCTCTTCTATTTTGAAAGGCTTACAAAGACCTCTTTCCTGAAGCTGTTATTGGATATTCTGGTCATGAAAAAGGAATTGGAATTAGCCTTGCTGCTGTTGCTTCTGGTGCAAAAGTAAAATTTTAATTGATATACAGCTCTTGGTTAATTTTATTTTGTTAATTAAGTGATATTGGATATCACTTAATCTTATATCTTTTTATTTTTTTTCATATACATTTTTAGTGTGTGTTGTTTATTTATTCTTGAAAGAAAAATTGTTAACTAAAAACAGAAAGGCAATGGACAGCTTTAAAAAGAGTTTAAAAACTGCCAAACTTTACAGAATTAAGGATTTTTTCTTTTCTTTAAAAGCTAATGTGGCATAAAAGTTTGGAGAGATGATACTGGCTGAGGCGATAACATAACTAAACTAAACCTTTCTTTCTTTCAACTGCATGTTTTTACTTGATAAATTCCTTGAAGAGTACTTGTTAATGTTGCAGAAAAAACTCATATAGTTATTAACTAATCATCTTTATTATTCTTATTTTAGATTCTAGAAAGACACATTACTCTTGATCATTCTTATAAAGGTAGTGATCATAAGTCATCATTAGAGCCACAAGAGCTTAAAAATTTAGTGGATGGAATTAGAAGGATTGAGAAAGCAATGGGATCCAACAAAAAAGAATTCCAAGAATGTGAAAAACCTTGCTTCGAAAAGGTACATTTTATTTACAAGTTCTGACCAAACTCGTGGTCACGTTTTTTAAAGACAGCATATTTCTGAAATAAAAAAAAAGTTTTATAAAATGCAAATATTCTCACATCATGTCAAAGAAAATTTAATGTTGAGCTGGAAGAAAAATATAAAGCCATTTTTTTACACAAACTTAATCCCAAAACAGAATACAAATTTTTATTGAGTTTTAACAATGATAAAATACGAAACATAATTAGCCACTCATAGTCCTTGCTGAGTTCTGATTCAAATCTTTTAAGAAATGACTGTTATATTGTTAATATCTTGAAGACATGCCATTTTGTATATATTTTGTTAAACTTTTTGCATTGCTCAACATCTTAGAAATCTCTCAAAGTTAAAAAAACGTTGAATTTCGGGTGTATGCATTTCTGATTATAATTGAGATATTCTATTCATATATCAGGGGTGAGATTCTTCCGCTTTTTCGCGAATTTCCGCTTTTTTTGGTATTTTGAAGAAATTCCACTTTTTTTTGTCTTTTTTTCTCTCAAAATTCCGTGTTTTTTTTTTACCGCAAAAATTTGCTTTTTCTTCCGAAAATTCCGCTTTCACACAAAGAAAAGAAACCTTCCTATCTTCCATTTTCGAAAGAAAATTCTGGGAAAATATGCTCGACCGTGCGGCTTAACTCCACTGGCTAGAAAACTAGCTGATTCATCTACTGACGAATCAACATTATATCGGCAAGCTCCACAAGGATGAACATTCCAACATTCAGTGCCATTCAAAGTATTAAATACCACCTTTTTGTAGGAAAGAAAACCTCTGTGGCATATTGCAAAAAAAAAAAAAAAATTGCATGAACATGTTCAAAAAAAAAAAAAATTAGTTGGAAACTTCAGGTCATTTTGTAGGGTGGACCAAGATGAAGAAATAAAAAAAATGGAACAAAAACAAATAAATAAACTACATAAAAAAAAAAGAAACTCCTGTCAAAAGAGGCAGCTAAAAAGCTGTATGCAAATGCAACAAAAAAAAAGCAGAGAATAAGACATAAATAAAAAAAATAAAACATGATTTACCTAGGCTTTCTAGAGACAGTGTAGTCCCGACAACTATGCCAGTAATTAAACAGGGAGATACTAATGAAGACTGTTCAAAAACTTTAGCCTCTACTGAAAATAAACTTGCAGAGGATGCAAACACATCCTTTATTGAAAAAAAATCTGTCAAAGATAGGAGCCCTCCAAAACAAGGGGTGAAGCGTGTTAATGGAGATCTGTTACCAACAAAAGCCATACAAATAAAAAAAAAAAACTGAAAGAAAACCATTTCTTTAACAATTAAGGAAATGTTTCAAAGGGTTTCAAATAACAATAATGCTAAATGAATCTGTCATTGTAACTGTACAATATCTCGACCCCTCTTGCTTCATAAGGTGCAAAATCATTGTGCTGTTACTTTTGCAAAAATTTATAAAAATAAAAGAAATAAAACAGAAATCAGTATATGATACATTATTATAATTTATAAAGAGCTAATACACTTTACACAATTGCATGAAGCAAAATAAATTCTCTTGGGTGTATGTTGAATCTCAGTGATGTACAGGTGGTAAATATGTTTTAATGTCTAATTTTGTATTTTCTGATGCACCTGATGATGTGTTAAACTTGTTTATTAACTTTTAATGTGAATGATTTAATAATAATTTAATATTCTTTTTCTTATTTATACATACTGAATTATAAATAATTAAGTTATTAATTATTATAGTGTAATATTTTCATCATGTTGCGTGTTCTGATGCTTTACTTCTCAAAACATCTTTTGCGTATAAATTATGGTACAAATGTTTTGCTCGTGTATGATTTCAGTCTTTTTGCTTTTTTGCCAATCTCATCCCTGATATATGTGTGTTGGATGTTAGAAAAGAATTACAAAGTAAAATATTAAATATAAAATTTTTAAAATTAAATGATCAGTTCTAAATGAAAAGAGTTACGATTTTTTATATCATATATTTATGCATGCATCACAATAATAATAGTATCTTTCAATCAATTTATTAGTGTGTTGTTCAAAGGTTTTTGAGTTGTTAAAAGTAGTGATTGTTTTTTTATCGTGTTGATTTTCCTTTTTTCCTGGATTTTCTTATTAGCATTCTTGAAGTCAACATAAAATAACTAACATCGTTATGATTCAGTTCAACTTAGATACTAAACCTAGCATAAATTCATTTTTTTTTGTTATGAATGTCATATTTTCTGTTTACAACACAGAAAAAAAGAGCACTTAATATAATTAAATACCTCTTTTATAGTTCAATGTCCTGTTGGAAAGTACCAGGGGGGGGGGAGTTTAGAAATTTTTTGTAACAGGAATAATTCTTCATAAAAGCCACATGAATGATCTCTCATTTGATGTTTTGATAATATGGTGCTAAAAGTTAAGCTTATAAAACTTAAGTGTGTGCTGATTATCTAAATTTAACGAATATATTAATATTAATTATTGTTAAACAGGATGAAGGTTTATTGGCTAACAGAATGCATCTCGACAATCCTGAATCACCATACAGTACACTTGTAACTGAAGTGTCAAAATGCTAGGGTGGTAGTTTCTGTGTCCTGAAATTTTGAAACACAATAATAACTGAGAAGGAATAATTAAAAGCTGATGAATTTAATGGACATATATTACAGAAACTGCTCAAAAGTACAGTCAGCAACATTGATGCAACTTCATTCTATGGACGTGACGATCCATGTATGTGGCGAGAGTATCAGGCATTTTTCCTATGGCTTTAACTTTGGAAACTCAATCTTTATCACAATAGGAAGGCAACAAAATCTTTATCAGAATAGGAAGAACTGCCATCCTAGATGAGACTTCATATGAACTCACAGGAATAAGTCCAGGCATGAGAGATTGGGTGACCATGCCTGCCACTCAGTGGAACAGCCCCAACTAGGAAAACTGCTGGAGTTTCACAGCTTGAATTACAGACGAGCGTTGTATGGTCATTTGTACATATCTATGTGTGTTCTATCAGTCCTTACAGCTTGTACCAACAATTTTGAAGTACTCTGTATACACAGGATGTTTTATTATGTTTATAAACATTGAAAGGTGGTGTGATATAAAATAATGGAACACTTAGGTTTCCTACAAATTCTTCTATCTTGGAAGTCCTTGAGCCTACGCATATCAAATTAAAAAAGATTTTTAATCATAAGATCCTACAAGCATTAAAATAATAGAAAAATACTATCAGCACATAGGATTTCTTTAAATGCACTAGGAAAAAATAAAATTCCAGCATTGGAAAGGAATTGCTTGAGAGATATAAAAATGATAACTTTTTCCTTCTAGCCCAGCTGAAGCACCCATTCAGCTTTTAGTATTACAATCATTTGCACTGAGGTAGGATCACATTCAGACCTGTAATTGGCCTTATGAAGTGGTAATGTTCTAAAACACTGCGAATTTTGATTAAAGGTATATGTAATGTCTAGAGAGAAACAAGGGTGAGATTGTGTGCAGTTTGAATGAGGTACTATTGTAGGACTGTGAGAGAGATGGATTTGTTTTTTCCTTTTTTCGTCATCAGGATGTCACATCTTCATACAGTTGTTGCTACAAATGGTTTCAGGAAGGAAATAATGTAAGAATACTAGGTGACCTTGAGGGACTACTGGAAGGGTAGGTTAATGAATTTGGAGAGCAGTCTGTTTGTCACTTGGTGGAGAGTGAGGAATTGTGTCTTAAATTGTGGCCTCCTCCTGACGTGTTGTGGTTTGTGTATCACTTACTCCAAGGTGCTATGAATGAGCTTACATGAGTTCCTCTTTGTTCACTGATAGGAGCTATTTCTCTATCAGTAATAACAAAAGAGACTCATGAAATGTTTTTGCCCATTATTTTTCTCAGAAAGAAAGTAGGTCATCTCTGGACATTATGGTTTTAGAAGGAATTTCGTATGACACTATCTCCCGTTACTATCCTGATAACCTGAATGCAGAGTCATACACCAGAATGGTGATCCAACCCAATGTAATGTCATTCTTGAAAGGAATCACTGGAGTATTGTTTCATGACGATGATGCTAATCCCCATAAAGCAACTGCAACCTGCCCTGCCCCTAGAGATGTTAACTCTACAGTGACTGCCACAATCACCATATCTATCACTGTTTGACCATATGTGGGGCAAGAGTGGATGGCAGCTACATCCTCAGTTCCATCCTATATTGATTATAGCTGATCTTAATTAACAGGTGCAACAAATATGGATAGTCATTTCACAGGATTACATTTGGCATTTGTACAATCACGTGCATGCACTCTTTTTCATACCTACAAAAATTTAACAATCGGCACATGTCTTACTGAGAAGCAGCATTTTACATGTTGCTACTGATTTATTCTTTCTTTTATGCTCTTGAAATTACAATTACTTTTATAGTTCATTGCAACAAATATGTTGTGGTATTTTCACTGATTGGATGTAATTACTTCCTAGTGATGGGATTTTATTTTCTGCCAGTGCATTACTTACATAAAAATATCTTTATATACTTACGTGAAATCATATAAATTTATGGTGCATTTTTATTTTATTATTATTTATTAAATGCTTTTAGTATTATAGATGGAATATTATGTTTGGGTTAATGTGTTTTGATTTTCTTTTCCAGTTAGGTAAAACAATTGTTGCCTCAAGATTCCTTGAAAGTGGAACATTTCTTGATGAGGATGCAATGGATGTTAAAGTTTCTGTGAAAAAAGGTTATGATCCCATAAATTATTATGACTTGATTGGTAAACAATTAAAGACTGAAGTTGAAAAAGATGAAGCTATATTATCAGTTCATCTTGCATAATTTCTTTTTACATTGCATATTTTGTAAATGTATCAGTCATCATAAAATAAAGATCATTCTACTGATACTTTTCCATAGAATATTCAATTCCACCAAGTTACGCAAAAGATATTTCAAATAAATATTTGTCTTTGGTTAACTTCTTTATTAAAAAATTCAAAATTAAACATAACAAAGTGAAATTTCTATATTAGCTAAATAACTTTTTGTAATAAGTCAAATTTTTTTTATTCTGCTTGTATCACTTTACATTTCATATTGAAGTAGCATCATATGAAGTAAAGGGCTCAAATAAGAAATTCAAACAGTTGTTTATGTGAAACTTTTGATACATTAGAAATATAGAAATAAAAAATGCATTCCATTCATCTCAGAATTGAATAAAATTATAAAATGTGTGCAAATCTCTTAATCCATAGAAATAAATCCACACACATACAAATAATTATGAAAAAACTATATGCATTAATTTTTTGCCTATAGACATTATATAGAAACTCAAAGTATTGAAATAAATCTTTTGTTAACACATAAAAATCCTACAACCTTGGTAACGAAGTTAATATGTTTAATAATATACATGCTTATTTCACACTTATCTTTAAATTTATCAATCGTAATTTACAATCAATAATGTTTAATATTTTGTCTAGCACTTTATGACAAAGTAAAATTTCATTGCAGAAAAAAATGCCGATTCCAACATGAATTAAAATTATAATGTTATTAATTTGTCTATGTCATATAAAATTGCACTTCCTTATTATTTTAGTAAATATTATTTATATGCCTGAAAAAGTATTTACACTTTTGGAAAATTTTGAAGGCTTTAAGGTGTCCGAAATGCTATAAATTCACCTTCCTAGCTTTTAACGAAATAAAAGTGGTTATAATTTCATTAAAGTCAGTTTTTTCTATTTCTGCTTTCTCTATACTCAAAAGAGCTAAATCACAGAGTATTTTTTGTCACATTGAATCTCTGAGGTATGAAAACATCAGCTTTAGTTTGCTGAAAGATCTCACACAGTTTGCAATAAATGTTGCTATCGTCATAAATGTCTGCAAAGCTATTTGGAGAGACACTTTCATCTCCCTAGCTGACAAATGAATTACAAAAGCCCTTCATTCCCCCCCCCCAGGATTCTTCGCTTTTAACGAGAAGATTAAAAAATTTAATACATAAAAGTGATAGATTCTTAAATATTTCTCTGACATATGAAGGTAATCGAAAAAATTCCAGCTTTATTTTGGACCATATTAATTCTTTTTAGCGGGCAAATTTTTGCAACATGAGATACAATGAGTAACAAATAAATAATTTCATTTTGGAGTATATTTGAAAGTAGCTAAATATTACTGTTCAAATATGAGGTAAAAGTATGAGATTAATATACAAAAGATGCTTACAATAAAGTTTCTACTAGAAGTATAAAAGTGGAATTTGATAAATTTAGATTCACTCATTTTTAAACAGTGTGAAATTGAAGTTAACGGAAATCGCTGAAAGGAATTCATTCATTCAATTTTTCATAAGGAATTAAATTAGAAAAACAATCGAAAGTTCTTTAACTTAATAATAGTATAATAATTTCAATTTATTTTCAGATTTAATGTATTTTGCAAAAGGGGGGGGGGTGAGCCCCATTCTGATTGAAAGTTACATATCAGCTTGTTAGGAAACAAATGGTGAGATCTGGCTTCCAAATGCAAAAGGTTTCATAGACAAAAACATCATTCCAAACTTTATTGAGTCGATAGCTTGAACTTGACATTTTAATTAAAAATAAAGCACTAGAATTGAAGTAATTTGTTTAAAATTTAAATTCGGATTTTTTTCAAAATATTCCTTTTGTAATTTTATTATTGAAATGGATGAAAATATATACATTATCGATATATTTAAAAGAACTTCATGATTGGGCAAGATATTATTTCTTAGAATTAATTATTATCATAATAATGATAATAACCTTCTTTTTGCCTATTTTCTATGTGTTTGGCAGAACAACTGTGTCTGGCTTTTGCAAAATAAAATTTAAAATAAAGTGCTATTTTATTATTAGCATAAAAATTATGCAAATATTCAGTACTGAAAATAATGTAAAAATATCAAAATAATAGAGTTAAGTTACGTCTTTCAAAGCTGTTGGAGTGCTTTTGCACTCTGCCAAAAAAAAAAAAAAAATCGAGATTTTTCCATTCTTCATTCTCTGCTGATTGAAAATAAGAAGGGCACTTTTTTGCTAATTTATTTGACCTGAACTTCCGAAGAAGCTGATATCCAATCAGTGTGAATCCGGCAAACCGTGGGAAACCATAAGAAACCCTGTATAGTTAATCAATTCTAAACTGTCTTCCCGTATCACCCTCCCTCCCGAGACACAAATCTGTGAAAAGGACCTTCCTTTGAAATGAGCTTCCACTCTCATAGATAAGGGCGTTTGGTCATCAGATCTCAGTAAGATAATACTATTTCTGATTTTGTCGCAGCTTGAGTAGTTTCCTGTTGTAAATAAGACCATATCCTTTAGGTTTTCCCACAATTTGGTGAAACCATTTCAATTTTTAAGAATCTTGGGAATAAGGCTTATAAAAACATACATTTCTTTTAAATACCACGAATTGATTCCTTAATTTTGTGCTCATGCCCTATCTGCTCCACCCTAGTTACGTCAATGCACATTCTGCAACATAGTGGTAACTTGCTGGCACAAATAATACGTCGTCGAATTATAGGGTTTTCCAAACGCAGTTTTCGAGTAGCCATAATCTTCATTGATCTCTCTTATGCTGCTCTGAGGATGGGTGAGGGCGTGCACTAATACATATTCACTTTTTCACAGCATTTAAGATGCTCTTTCATGAAGGATATGCCATAAAAATTACCCACAACCTGCCGTAGCATGCTGGGTGACTGAATGGCCCGACCGCCACGAATAGCAAATTCGAGTACTGTGGCCAACGTATTATAGCTCCCATTTTGAGTGGCACATGCGACGATTCATCAGACGGAGGTACGACCCGTCATCGCCTTGGAGGTAATTCACCTCCAAATCATTTTTGTATCCACCTAGGGAACGAGGCTACTGCTTGCTTACACAGAAGCATCTCATCTCCATATTTGAAGTGCCCCCCAGAGCGAGTCTTCCGTAAAGCATGCGGATCGTCAGGGAAAAATACATGATACAACTGCTCTGCCGTTATTAACTTAAGACCACATCCACCGTAAATTAGAATCATCTCGCAATGCTCATTACTGAAAATTTCTCCATGAGCTCGAACTTTATTGTTCAACGCAGCCGTTTTATAATAGATATTAGCGAAAAGATATGACTTTTCATACTTATTTGCAAAAAATACAAATTTCAGGCGATTCCCATACCAAACGCAGATTGAATTCATTTGGTGCGTCGCGTCGTGAGAGACGATTTTGCACGATCGGTATTCAGTCTATTCGTGACATCAAAGTTTGAAACTGCGACCAAACAAATGCACATTTTATGCATTCTATTGAAATTAATATTCGCAAAATGTCTTTTCGTACTAAATCGATATGTTTTGCAACTTTGTAATTGATTTTTCCCCCTTATCTCCTACCGTTTTCGAGATAGTAACGCCAACTCCGAACTAGAAGTGGATATATTTAGTTCCTTGAAAAATTAAAAACTTTAGGATAACTTTACAAAGAGGAAAAATAATTTTGAGACAAAATGTTACTATACCCTAGTATAGTCGGGTACAAAGATTTAAAAATTGTTTTAAAAAACCACATTTTAAATAAAAAAAAGTGAATATGTTCACTTTTGATTAAAAAAACTCCTGAGTTACTCAAAGCTAATTCTAAGTTTTTTTATTTACCTTCTACAAGCAACCGTTCTCATGAATTAAGAGTTATTTAGCATTTAATGTCTCATAATATTGATAAATGTAGTGGAACTGAGCTAATGTAATCATTTTAAATTCAAATTCATCGGTAATTCGAATTTTTTTGTCTGGTCTCTTGAATTTCCTATTAACAGTATGTTAAAATACCGCCTATATTTCGAATTTTGTTAGGTAAAAATTTAATTATTAGACCAAAGAATCGGAATTAAAAATTGTAACAAAAATGTTTATATTTCTGAATTATTTTTGTACTAAGTTTCGTAATTAGTTGGGTAATTTTCTACGTACAAAGTAGGGTAAGGTTACTCAAGTCGTACCACAGCCTAAGTCGTACCTATTCCATTCTGACTTTGTTTTCGTCGAATCATCAACGCTGACGGCGGTGCGATGACTACTAGCATCGGTGATGTTAATTCCGTTATTTAGAACGGAGCTTCGATGAGTTGCAACGTAAACTCGAAGAAAAATAAGTTTTCGGTAGTTTCTTATAGTTTTCGTGCATATTTCGTAAGACGTAGAACAATAATATTATCTCTTAGGGTGCCATTCTGTGCTATTTGAATAGTTGCTTTTATACAGTAATGATGCTCTGGCTCAATTCATTGTTTCATGACGCTTACTTAAAATTTTACACTTGCCGTTGTCGTACCACAAATAAGGCCTGAATCGTACCTGCTACGCCTTAAGGATCCAGTGGCGTAACTGGGGCATGTAGGGCACGTGCCCTGGGCGCATTTGCCAGGGGGCGCAAAATTAAGGAATGAATTGGGTGTATTTAAAAGAAAGTAGGTTTTTTGAATCTCTTATTCCCAAGATTCTTAAAAATTGAAATGATTTCAAAAAGTGTGGAAAAATCTTAAGGATACAGTCATTTTTACAACCCGGAAACCTCAAGCTGCGACAGAATAATAAATAATATTATGTTTCAGAGATTTGCAGACCCCAAAAAAAGGAAGGTCTTTTCCACAGACTTCTGTCTCGGTGGGGTGGGAGATAAGGAAATATGGTTAGGGTTGATTATCTCCGAATTGTTTCTAATGGTTTCTTACACTATGCCTGATTCATACTGACTGGATATAAGTTTCTTCGGAAGTTAGTGATAAATGACTAGTAAAAGTATCATTCCTATTTTCAATCAGCAAAGGGTGAAGAACGAAAAATATACCTCCATTTTTTTACATAGTATAAGAGCACTCCAGAAACTTTAAAAAATGTAGGTTCGCAATCTTTACATTGTTTTTAGTGCTGAATATTTGCATAATTTGTAAAATGAAAATACGATAGTGTTTATTTTAAATTTTATTTCGCAAAACATAGATGCTGCCAAACGCAAAAAAATAAAGAAATACTAAGAGAGAAAAGACCGCATAAAGTTTTGAAATTACTGATAAAAATTATCAGTCCATATTGACGTTGAAATCAAGATAAAGGAAAGTGATTTCTTCAATAATTAACGAGAACAAATACATAAAGAAGATAAATTCAATTCCTGCCTTAATGTGAAGTGTTTACTTTCCTCGCAGAGTCACGCTACTGTCACCAATTAATTTTACTGTTAATAAACACATTAAAATTTGCCTTGACTATCAAATCATTAAACTATCAACACTCAACCTAAAATAATTATTTAAATATGTAAAGGCCCTTCAATAATTATTCCGACAATTTCTCTGTCTTTTTTTTTTTTTGTAATCCTTATGTTTAGTACATGAACAAACATTTTAATACTAAAGCATTGTATGTGTTTTGATATGAGACCCCTTGGGGAAAGGTGAAATTGCTTTTTAGCTAAAGTGAGTTTCATATTTGGAGAACTGATGCCTTGCAAACAAATCTTAAATTGAGATTGAAAAGAATGTTTTTTTAATTGATATTCTTTAAAATAGCAAGGATTTTCTATAAGAATTCACATTTAAAATGCTAAAGAATTAAATAAGCCAGTAAGAAGATTTAAAATTAAATTATGAAGTTTATCTCAAATCTGCTGCGTTTACAGCAGATTTTTTCCAATAAAATGATTTTCATATAAAGCAATACTGCCTTTTCCATGTACTTTCTTTTGTATATCGCGAAAATGTAATTTTGAAGATTATTATTATGATCATGATAGAAATTAATTCTAAGAAATGATATTGCCATGGCCATGTATGAAGTTATTTTGGATATGATGTCCAAAATGTATAAGGATTTAGCGAAATTTGTTAAAAAGTTTGTAATGTTTGATCCTATCAACTCAAAAATGTTTTATATGTTATTTTTTTACGTTTATTTGCACTTTTAATCTTTGCACTCCCCGGAATAAAGTTTCCGAAAAGAAAATGAGGATCACATTTCAAAAGAGAAAAGAGGGGGGCGCAGTTTCGGTATTTGACCTGGACGCCATTTGATGTAGGTACGCCACTGTAAGGATCTCTTGCTCATCCAAAGATACATATCATTTATAGAAAGAAAATATTGTTCTGTTTAATATGTAATGTGCTTTTTCCAATAATTAGGTAGGGTCCATAAACGTGGCAAAACGTACCGATAATACTTAAAGACACGAAGATATGGAAAAGGCGTTATCAAAATTACCCAATGGTGATATAGGCTTCAACGAAAGTATTATATTCCTAAACCGAAAATGCGATGTCACCTTCTAGAACTAAATAAACATTATGAATTTGGAAAAACCGGAAGGGTTGACCGAGGATTAACTCAAGACCGAATAGCTTACTCAAATAATAGTAATACAAGGTGATTTGCTTCCAAGGTACGACTTGGGACGTAGGTGATACAACTTAACAACCGGTTTCCTTAGTCGTACCGATATTATTACATTAAGATTTGTTTATTTCATTCGACATAGTACGTTTATTTCGAACTTTCTTGGCTTGAGTAGCTGCAATATTCATAGTAATTGTGAATAATGCAAAATTTAATCCTTCACTTAGTGAAACCTGCAATTTGTAGACTTTTTTCCTTAGGGGGTACGACTTAAGCAACGTTATCCTAACTAACAATAATTATTTTCGTGAGTTAAATGCGCCCGTACCTTGTGTTTTCAGTGATCGTAAGTGAATAACTTTTTAAAGCCCTTAATTCATTCGAGCACTTTACTTCTGTACAATGTATTCAATAAAAAAATAAATAAAGATTTTTTTCACTTTTTTTAAAAAAAACTTTGGACACATTACATACGTTTATTTTGAAGTTTTATTATATACAGTGGAACCTCGCTTAACGAGCACCTGTCATAGCGAGTAATTCGCATAACGAGCAAAACAAATGATAAAAAAAATGACTTTCTTAACGAGCGACGTTTCGCATAACGAGTGAAGAGGAGAGAGGAAGTCCTAAATTGTGCGCCTGCTACATCAGTCCGTGTTTAGCACTCGTTCCGCTAGCATCTTGGTGTCGTTTGTCATCACACATTTTTCGAAATTTGTGTTCAGGCATATTATTGAAGTGACCAATGAGCCATCAAGAAAGGACCGGTCTTACTCTCAGAGAGTTTTGGAAATATCACTTCCACATCGTTGCCTGCCTCAAGATGATCGAAAATACATCGGAAGGGGCCACCAAGAGACGCTTGGAAGAAGCTTTGGCCGTAGAGCGTTATCGAATGCGACTTTGAGGCATTTTGTTTTACAGCAAGAAGTTTTGGAGGAGAGTTTATCATAGGAGAAGGAGGTAACAGCAAAGCAACAATCTTCTGGCGCGATAAGAGAAATGCTGAAAGTATGAGGAACTATTGCATCGTACATTGAGAAACATCACCCTAATAAGGCAGTGGCCATGCGCGCTACAAATTTATTTAATGATAATGCTGTGTCGCATTATCGTCAAATTTTGAAACGTCAGAAGAAACAAATGTCTCTAGACAGTTTTCTAGTAAAAATGAATTTGGTATGTAACATAAATAATAAACTAATTTTTTGATTTTTTTTTTCTTCCTGCAAATCAAATTCGCATTCCAGGGTGGTTTATTCTCCGATAGAAGAAAAGTTGAAAATGATTCAAGCACCTTAACAATTTATATATAATTTTCTTTAAATAAACGTTATGCTCAAAACTTGTTGAGTATTTTTTTCGGGATGGAACGCATTATCGTATTTTACATTAATTTATATGGGAAAAATGGTTTCGCTTAACGAGTGTTTCGCATTACGAGTAAGATCGTGGAACGAATTATGCTGGTTAAGCAAGGTTCCACTGTAGTTGTAGTATTTAAAATTATACACACTACTTATTTATTAAAATTACTTAATTATTTATTAAATTTTTTAAAATTATAATTATTAATAATTTACTTATTAAATTTACTTACTGTTTATTTATTAATCGTGCGTTATTTATTAAAATTCTTAAATATTTCAAATGCATCTTTCCCGCGATTTTTAGATTAAAAATTGTCGTTTTCTCTTGTGTACTCATTTATAGTCCCAGTTTTTCTTATTTCGAATTTTTGGATACATCGAATTTTTATTGTGGTCCTGTCAGATTCGAATTAGACAAGTTCCACTATATACGGAAATATAGCAAGCACATATCTGTTTTCTATACCTGAACTAAAATGATATCATTTCCCAAAATGCTCTCTCACCGATTTGTTTGTTATCGTATTTTGATCTTTAGCGTTAACGATAAGCTGATTTCTTACTACTTCGAGTTGAACGCATTTGTGTTCTACTAAATAAACATGGATGTTTTGTGATAGTGCGGGTGTGTTATCTGAGGAGTAAAGTGCGGGCGAAAATTTAGAAATTACCCATGGCGAAACGCAGTCCACCGAAATCTGCGTTTGCAGGTTTACGGTACGTTCAAACGTTAAGCTCCCTCGCCGTTCCTGTATCACTTGAACAAGTGCCTGAAGAGATCGAACCGAAAGCTGATGGTTTAAAGCCTGAAATATTTGGAACAGATGATTGGAAAAGGTGGGTTATCAGTCTCTGTCGATATCATTTAATAGATTTGTTTCGCAACGGTCAAATGCAATGCTTCTAATCGGATTTGAAATATTTCATACGCTTTTCGGACAATTATTTTCAAATTTCTGGTCATTTAGAAGCTAATTACTTGCATTTTTATTGTAGTTTTCGAAAATGATGTTTATTCTTCGAAAAGGACAACAAAAATCACTATGATTTTAATTAAAAAATCTTTAATTTGTATGGTACACTTTAAAAGATTTTAAACTGTTAATAGACAGCATTCGTGAACTTTGTATCATTCTGTTTGTAAATTTAAATTTAGTGCACAAGAAAAGTAATGAAAATTCTATTTTTTTTTACTTCCAACAAAGTTTTGGTTGATATCACTACCGGGAAATGAATTGTACTTTGTCCCTAATAAATGTTTTAATATGCATCCAAAGGTGAATTCCTAAGCACAACTTTAATGTCAATTTTTCGATCATAGAAAACATGACTTGGTTAGTTTTAAAATCATGCTTAAAAATATTACCTTATAACATTTTGGTAGGTGAAATATACCTATTAAATATTAAAGACTGTTTACAGAATAAAAATCTCTTCGCTTCATTTTTTTTTTTGTTTTTGGGATTATTTAAACACTCATATCTAATGTTAAGTACAGTAAAACTTCGATTAACCCTCACCGTCCGGGTCAGGGCTGTGACGGATAACGGAAATTTCTTAATACATATGTAGAGTAACGTGATTTCACTGCTGCCTTGGGACGAAAATGAAAATAAAATCATTTAAAAGTGAATAATACATACACGTTGTATTTAATTTTACAAAACGATCAACATAAACTTCAATATAAGAGTAGTAATGTACAAAAATGTATTGTAATACTATAAACCTACATTACTTTGACGATGACGGATAACAGAAACTGACGGTTAATCGAAGTTTTACTGTATTTTAATATTTCTAGCACTTTTAGCACTTCTTTACTGTACTTACATATTGAAAAAAATTCTTTAAGTTAAAAAATATGCCAAAGGGGAATGATTACAAGCATAAATACCTGGTGGTTAGAATTAAAGTATATCTATTCAAAGCACTGTAGAGAAGAAACCAGTGGTCATATAAGAACATCAAATTTCCGTAGTATGCCTTTCAGAAAGTGAGAAAACGAACGACGCACAGTGGTGAAATATGCGAAAAAGTTGGCCAAAAAGGGTTTTTAAAAACTTATTGGTAAAACCGTAAAACTTAATTATATTGATAGTCTAATGTATTACGCTACTTTTTGTGTACTTTTCGACATGTTGACGACATACAAGCTGCCATGGCACTTCAGTAAATTTCTGAATTCTTTTCAAGTGCTACTTTTAATTTTTTGTTGTTGTTTTATTGCATTAGTAACTATACAAATTTTCCCATGCATGTTCTTTTAAGGATAACTTCGGTTGCATCACGATCAATTATTCGACGAGAATTGATACATTTTATAAAAATAATTATTTTAAGAACAAAATTACCCAGAGCAAACATTTTCTTTCTAAATTTTGAGTGGTTTTATATGCTTATAGCAAACTACTAGACTCCGAAAAAAGAAAATTATAGAAGCTAATTTCTGTTTACAATCAAGTTAAAAAAAACATGCGTCCTTAAAATGTGCCATTAAAAGCTTTCGAAGACAGCAATGAACGAATTATAGGAACGGAAACTGAAGAAGAGAGAGAGAACAAGCGAGAGAAAACAGGCACAGAAAGAGTCTAATGCATGCCGCTCAAATGAAATGGAGAATTAAGGGGCACACTGAAATGTTAAAAAAAATTTGCTATTTGAGAGTCAAAAATAGATACAATATCGGAAGACACGGCCTTACCACTACTGATTCATTACAAATTTTAAAAAAATAACCATCAATACAATATATGAAATAGTGCTCTTGAAGAAAGTTCCACTTGGTGCTCTAATTTTAAAGTCATAATAAAACCTAAAAAAATGAGTTGGGCAGAAAATATTTCTGTAACTGAAGCTTCAGCACAACTGACTTTACAAGACTTGCCTAATCAAACTGTAAATCTTCTGATTAAATCTTTATAAGATAATTTTTTATCCTTCGAGGACGATATTAACAATATTTTTTAATTAATAAATGAGATTTTGACAGTTTCTTGAAACAATTTGAATAACTGTTGTTCCAGTAAATTAATTTTTTGCGGAATCGAGATGAACAACAGCATAATGTATTGTGAATTATCCACGACCGTCTTCTCGATATTGCAGACTAGTACGACTACAGTTCGTTCAGGAATCGACACAAATTCAAAAATAAGAAGCTGTATATGTCACTAACTAGAAAACTTATTTGAATCCGACAGACATGAAAACTGACAATTTTTTTAATTAGTCATAACAGCAAACGATATTACGAATACTCAACGAACCAAAGATGTAATTTGTGTTCAACAACAAGCAAACAGTTTAAACACAGCTTAAAGTTTTGTTTAAAGCAGCAACTGAAAACCATATACAGTTAGGACTGTCCACGCTAGATTGCCGGATTAAATTCTTCTAGCGCTTATTATATTTTCCATTAAAAACAATGTTGAAAGATTAAAAAAAGAATCCAAGATAAATTTAAATAGCAAATAGGTCTCGTGGTTGATAAGCTGAACCTTGAATGAAGGCAATACTGCATGCGCGCGGAAGTCAGCTGATGCTATTTTATTCATTTTTCTACTGATTATAGTGTAATAACTGTCTAATTGTCCATGAATCTCTTCATTAATTGAGAATTTCTTAATATTTACGTCTACCAAACACATCCTAAAGTTCTTAATACAAAAAATTATATAATTTTAATATTTAACAATTTTGGCCAACTTTTTCGTATATTTCACCACTGTGCGACGCAAAAAAGGGAGAAAAAAATTAAGAAGAAAATAATCCTTTAATATTTTTTTTTCTTTTTATTTTGGGACTCTATCTTACTTCACCTTATATGTGTTACAGTTAAAGCGTGGAATCCGTTATTACATAGAATAAGTTAGTTGAATACCTAGTTTTTCTATAAAAATAACTGAATTATCGCTTTAATGGTAACATATGCATTAATTAAATTGATATGTAGGTGTTAATGACAATTGTTAGTATCTATTAAATTCCTATACCAGTTACAATTTGTAATTAATGCGTATTAACACTAGGATTGTATTATTATACGACGACGTTTGAATTATGTTCATACCAGGAACTGTTTGCCATTCTTTCCCTATTGTTCATTTTTGAAACTTTTGCGACATTCGTAAACTAAATTTTTTTCTCTATGGTACTTTAAATAGAGATGGCCTAGTGGTAAGGTGTCGGCCTTGGAACCGGAGAGTTTCCAGGTTCGAAACCCGATTCGACTGAATATCCGTCGTGTATTGGGCCTGTTGCAAGCCAAATCGTATGTAGGAAGCCAAACGTCCCTCCGCTGGTGTGATGCGGAAGTTTGGGGAAGGAGGTGCCCGCTCAGGCGTCGTCCTCGTCATCTGACCGCGGTTCAAAATTACGAGGTCCGTCCCAAAATAGCTCTCGTGTTGCTTCAAGACGGGACATTGATAAAACTAAACTAAACTGAACTGAATGGAAATACTTTCTAATCACCCGGTTCATATTCTGAACATCAAATGAAGAAGAATCGTTAAGCTTAAAATTGAAAAATACACAATTATATTCAATGAATTATCTACGATTATATTCAATGAACTGGTAATCAAAATGTAGCAAAAAAAGAGGTGAAGGCGTATCAGTTAACAGCCAAAGGACCCCGGGATATCAGGCTTAGCAATACACTCGATGTTTTCTTGAAAAAATGTATGAACAACATGGCGATCGTATAATGTCATCTATGACAGGAAGATGACTTTTCTGATTCTGCAACTATCCCTCACAGAAGTTTTCTTATGCTTTGCCGTTTCGTTACGAGTTTTTCAGAATACTTTTCCTGAAATACTATACAAAATTCAGTTCAGATGAGCATCATCTTGTCAATTTTGGGAACTGATTAGAAAACACCAGAAATATGAATGTTTTTTTTTAATATCATGGCACTTGACATTAGTGACTAAATACACTTTGACAAGAAGCACCGTTAATGTCTTTCAGGTGGATGATAATCAGGGGTGTAGTGGTGCCAGAACGCCGTTTCGGCACTGCTTCTTTTTTACGAGAAATAAATAACAAAATATTATGAAAACGTCCTTAAAACAGCGCGATTTTTGTCACCCAGGTTAGAGCGTCCCGACATTGCTTATTTTGCGACACCACTTATGATAAAGCTATCAACTTCCCAAATAATGAGGAGTATAAGTTACTGCCTGAAAAACAAGAAGCCAACGTTCAAGGAAAATCAGTAACAGCGATTTTAATGTATCATAATACGCGTATGCTGTCCTAGGTGGCTACACATAATTTTGATTGTTGCACAATGCACTAATCGACAAATTCTTTAACTGAAATATTTTCTTCCTAGTACCAAAAATTATTTAACCACTTAACTGTGGTGCCCAAGAATGGTTTGTGCATCGAATTATCGTATTTTTAAGTTTATAATCTAAAATTAAGTCATTCAGAGACGTTGCAAAATGTCGCGCAATCTATAAACATCTCAAGTGTTCTATGAACTTTTAAATGGAACAATACGATATCACATCTCCAAAACAGGTGTCGTCTAATTAGATAGTAGAGAAAATAACATAATGAAGGGGTTAATAACGGTTTTAATGACGCTTGGCTTTCTTAAAGCCGCATTTTTAATAACTAGCAGGATAGAAATGGAAATACAAAAGCTTTAGCAGTATGAAATTCCAAAAATTTGCGATTATTAATCGTGGTTGTTTCATGGTTCATCATCAACATTTTGCCCCGCATCAAATTAATTTTGAAATAAGTTGGGTTTAGGCATTCACTGTATGGGTTTTGTCATTTTAAATGTTGTTGTCAAACTTCCTACTCTACTTTATATTACACAATAATGATAAACTTTTTTTATACTATAAACTTGTAGACTACCAATGTAAACCTACGAAAAGAATGAGCGAAATTGTAGCTCACTGGAATTAAGTTTAGTTTTAGCGTAGTCAAAGAGCGAATACAACATTCATCATTTTTCTATCATGACTATATTCATAAATTACAGTGACGAATCCAAGATTTGGGTATGGGAGGGGCTGAGATCATAAAATTTTGTATCGTCATGAACTCATGGCTTATGTGAAACAAAACATTGAAACTTTACTCACCTTACAATAAGAATCACGAAGGACACTACAATGCTTTCGATAATTTAATAAAATGTGATAAAATAACTAGCCAAAACATATTTTCGACCGCGTTAACGCTACAGGTACAAGTGGAATGATTAAAAAAGCGGGAAAATTTTCGAGCCTGAGAAAGCAATGTGTTGCCACGTTTTATTTCATTTTATTTTTTTAAGAGATTAAGAACAAACAAGTGTAGTGATTTGAAAAAAATCAAGAATTTTGGTTAAGCTCGAGAGGAGGGGCTGAAGCCCCATAGCACTCCCCTGGATTCGCCACTGATACCTTACTGATAAATTTATTAACATTTAAAGCACTCTACGGAGTTCACTAGAAGTCAGGCCACCGAACTTCTTTAAATTTGATAACGAAATCCATATGAGTCACTTGCCATTCCAGTCGTAAATATACAGTATTCCGGAGATTATGACAGCATTTGGCCCTTCGAGATAGATTTCAGAATTAAGAAAGCAGCGGAGGGTTTTGAGCGGGGACAGAAAGGAAAGACGGAGAAATCGTCGGAATAATTATTGAAGGGCCTAATTCCTTTTCATTAACTATTCAACGCGAAATTAACATCTCGAATCATTATTAGATATTTTTATTGGACAAGAATTTGTGTCAATAGAATGCAAAATGTAGCCTCGGTCAAATAAGATATTTTATTATTTATTGGAATTGTCCCCAGAATGACTCCCACTTCAAAACGAGACCTCATGAACAGCGCGGGCATGTTGGAGGCTTCCTTAAGTTTTCGGAATTCTACTCTTATTGTTATATGATCTAGCAATCTCGAATTATCAACTGGGACCTCATTTCAATTGATACTGGGTTCACCTTGATACGCCTCCGTCGCATGCTTTAAAAAAGTTTTACAACCCGTTATATTGTCTTACTTTTTACAGTCTTTGCCTACATTTCAGCTAGATAACACATAGCCACACCATGGATACTCTAAACGGAAAGTAAATTGCCCAAGTCAGAAGTAGGACAGTGTTATACTTTCTGCTCAATAAATTATACAATTGCTGTAAATGCTTTTTCAGCTCATTTTTCGGATATGTGTATTAAACATTCCAGTTTATCTGTCTTTTAGGTAATACGACTTTCTTGTTGGATCATTTACTTTATTCATTTCTTTATTTATTTTTGGAACCACTGCACATACCTAATTCTAAAGGGTACTTTTAAAGTATTTATTTCCAATGTGTTTCATTCATTAAGTCAAAAATTTGCGATATGTTTAACTTAATGTTCAACGCAACATTAGCCCTGAAAAATAGTTTAGTTTACCTATATTAACGTCCCGTTTTGAAGCAACACGAGAGCTATTTTGGGACGGACTTCGTAATTTTGAGCCGCGGTCAGATGACGAGGACGACACATGAGTTGCTATCCCCTCTCCAAGCTTCCGCACCATACGAGCGGGCGGACGTTTGACTCATGACGTCAGATTAACGTGCACCAGGACCACATCCACGGCAGATCTTCAGTGGAATCGGGTTCCGAACCTGGAACCCCCCTGCCCCAAAGCCGAGACCTTGTCCCTAGGTCACTGCGGCCTCACTGAAAAGTATATAAAAGATGATTTCTATAAAAAGAATTTTTTTTCATAAAAAGCAGCATATCTAGCCTACTTATTTTATTTATAAAAAGATTATAATTTTTATAAAAATAAATTGTTTGAACTGTTTTCTGTTGGTGGTAACAAACGAAGCACATTAAAATCTCTTAACGACGTGGTGATTTCTCTTTTCAAGATAAACTCGATGTGTTTAGACATTGTATGGGCACATCATCACTGTTATATCAAATCGTCGTATGTGAAAAACAACATACAGCAAAACATAAGAAATTTTGATGTAACAGCTGGAACTACTAGCGACATATGGCACATTTTGTGACAAGATACAACAATCACATACAAAAATTTGACAGCAGATGTAGCAAACCTATATAATGTTTTGCATCAATACAATGTTTTGACAAATTTGACTTACGACGTTTTGATATAACAATAAGGACATTTCAAAGACAAATACCTTAATTCTCCTTTGATCATTTAAAAAGAAACAATTCTTCTAGAAATGTATTTTCAGAGATTAATAGCTCGGATTTTCTGCCTGTTAAAATCAGTTTTCCTAATCAAGTTAAATTAATACTTTGAAGAATTGATTTGACAGACAAATCGCTTTCTGCTAATTAAACTCTGATCGAGCGCTGAATCCTAGATTGCAATAAAATACTTCAGCCTATTTAACTATCACAGATAAAATTTTATGCCCTATTGGTTAATCGAAGGTTCTTCAATTCAGTTTACTGCTGATCTTTTTTTAACAAAAAAAAATTAATGACCTTCCAATTGATTTAAAGCAACGGGCAGTGTAAAATATACATATATGGCGGGAACCTATTAGCCATTCTGTATAACAATTAACCTTCTCATATTTCATGCACAATCGTTTCCAGATGTTAAAAATGATCGTTAAACACATATTAATTTATTTAAAATATGTTAACGAGAAAAAGGGCTTTAGTATCATTTGTAATCTTTTGCTGTGGCTAAAAGAAATGTTAGCTTTAAACCTCCAAACGTTTTTTCTATTCAAGTAAGTTTGTGCGTGTGTATATGAAATAGCTAAAATCATATAAATTATAGTCAACTTAGATATATGAACATTTTCTTGTTTTATATCAAAAATACTTTTTTTTTGGTAATGCAAATCTTAACATTTTTTTAAACTTTTCAGCATTGAAAAAGCAGTCAAAGAAATATGCAGAAAAAAATTCTTCTTTACCGAACCTCAGAAAATATACAACTTGCATCAAAATGTCAAGTAAGTCTTTATGGTTGTCGAGGTATTTTTATTGGAGCTGGCATTCCCACAATGACTTTTATTTATACTTCCAGTTTTTAACAAATTCAAATGAACCTTATTGAGAGACTCCCATTAGTTTCTATTAAGATACTCATCGAATATTATTTACTTATAATCATTCATTATATTATTACATTAATGGTCATAAGTAAACATTCATGTTCATTGTATATTAATTAATACATTTAACCTCTTGACCTCCAGGCCGTCTTATTCATATTCGTATTATATACCAGCTTTTAGTGTAAAATTGTATTTTCTTATCCTACATGAAATTAACTGAGAATATTGTTCCTTTTTGCTCTTTATTTATAGTCAAGCAAGGAAAAAAAGAAAATAACCTACAAATTATTGCAAATTACAAATTGTCGGGGTGTCTACAAGTTCAGGAAGTGTTACAAGTCTTATCAAAAACATACGAGAAAAATACATACATTTCTTCCACTTCTTTAGGACGCACTTTTAGTCCATACACTTTTAGTGTTTTCTAATTAATGGCCTCAAAATATATGTCTGCTCTTTCATTTGACCATTGGCTCAGATACAAATAACATAAGACGTACGCGTTGTAAGCCAAGTAGTCGTTTATGATAACATCATGGCGTACGTCATGGAGGTAAAGGGGTTCTTTTTTGCAAGAATTTTTATCAGAATATTTGAAGATTTAAGCTGCAATATTGTAATGATTGTAATAGTTATTATTTGAATATAAATGAACAAGGAGTATCAAAACCCGAAAGTCTTCGGAAAAATGGTAATTTTATATTTTTTGCATTTTCAAATTCTCTAAATTTTTACCTTTCTACAAACGCCTTATTTTAATCTCTATGATAATTTGAAGTGTCAAAAATCTAGTTTTAAATCATAATCGAAACAAAGCAAACAAATTTGATGGCCATCAGATACAGATACATGGTGCCATGGTGCAAGTTTTAAAGGGCAGAATTGCTTGGACGAACTTATCATCATAAAAAATAGTTTGCCAGTTACTGTCATGGAAGCTATAGCTTGCATGACAGTAACTGGCAAACTATATGCGACCAATTTTTAGGGATTTATTAAATACAGAGTTATTGAAGAAATGGTAATTGCTTGGTAATAACCAAAACCCAAACGAGAGTGTAAATAATATGATATGGACTCGTGTTCCAAAGAACACATTTCTTCAAATAGAAGTCTTTTCTTTAGGTAGTATATAAAATGTAATATTAAAATTTCACAAAGGCTATGTCATAAAACTGAAAATTTTGAGAAAACTAAGAATAAAACAAGGAGATTATATCGCAGATGCAATGAAATGCCTCAATAAAGAGAGAATTTTAAAAGTTAGATAGTTTAATTTTCAAAAAAGAAAAAAAAAGCAAAGTAGGTAAGGAAAGAAAAGAAAAAAGACTTAAAAGGAAGAGTGTATATGACGACCTCTTAAAAAATATTGATCATCTAGAGAGTATGATGCTGGAATGTTCTGATAGCTAAATAATTTTACATTGAAATGCGTTTCTCTCAAAATGTGAATTTTTCACACGTGATTTATCTTTTCTCAGAAACTAGTGCTCATAGGTATGGAAATTTCTGGTGGATGTTTAATAAAATATTTTTCAGATTAATAAAAAAAATTGCCAAAATCTAATTTTAGTATAATGAGAAAGATTTACTTTACTTACATAAAAAATATTTATGTAGATTTCGAGAAAAGATACATAGAAAATGGTTAATTCAACGCTGTTGGTATAAGAGGTTCTAACACTCCTTAAGAAAACTGGCTCAGCAAAGTCTTGTTGAATGATATAAGTTTGTGAATATAAACAATTTTTCAAGCACCAAACAGTTGTCGAACCACATTTAAAAGGTATTGGCAAATGATTATTAGGACGATTTCAAATATCTTATCTGATAAGGCTGTAACAATGGGTGTCACTGTATTACAAATATCTTTAATATTATAAGAAATAAAAATTATTTTTTAGAACCGGTGGTGATTATTTAAATGTGAGAAAAGTAGAAAGATTTTTTTTCCTTGTAGCAAAAACCTTTTAACCTAACATAAAAAAAAGTTTTTTATCTGTAAAAATACTCGCAAAATTTTTATAATTCAGGAATGAAAGAAAAATATTAACGACCACAAATTAAAAAACTATAATTTTAGATGCAAGTAGAGATTAGTCATTAAAGAAGAAAACAATACGTTAAGGACGACTGGTACATAGAAAATAATTGCAAATACTTATACTGCCAGTTTTCAGAAACGGAAACCCTCCGCGCATTCACGCATGAGCTAGTAGGTTTTGATTTCATCAAAATACGGGTGAGATGAAAGATATTGGCAGTGGCGACTCGTCATCTCAGAAACAAGCAGTGCTGCAAAAGTTTTATAGACCTAAGTTATAGGAAATTTTGTGCTGATTATTTTGGTATATAATGATGATATACTAAAAAAATTGATAGTTTTTGAGTTATAAGCAAAAAACTGGAGAATTTTTTTTTATGTTTTTCGGCTATAACTAAAATTCCAACAAAAATTATTGGTGGCAAACCTTAGAATCGTAATCAGCACCCGAAAAAACATAAAGAAGCAAAAAATTACAACTCCTCCAAAACTGTATTTAAAAAAACGACTTAACTACTGAGAAAAAGCGAGAAAGAGCCAAATGAGGAAGTCGCGCCAAATGAGAGCTGTAAAATACAGCTCAGATGAATGCAATTTCAAGCGGAGAAAGGGTTGCTTTTCTCTCGCTTCTCGTTAATATCGGATCCGTAGGAGGGGCAAAACTGGATGCAGCTCTGGTCTGTCTCTCTCTTAATTCTTGATTGATTTTCCTTCTTCTTTTAACATTTTTTATTGCTTTTTTGCCATTTTCGTTGATCGCTGAATTCTCAAAGTGGAAAAGTAAACCAATTATAATAAAAAAGAAAATACAATCTTTTAAAATAATTTCAGGAGAGACTGCAGTTCTGCAGCTCTTATGGAGGAGCCGCCACTGGATAGTGGAGGAGATATTTATTTTCTACTAAGAAATATACAGGAACTTTACACAAGTTTTGAATTAAAACAAAATAGTGCGATTCAAAAAGGAAATGAATATAACAACGGAAAAGAATAGCTAAAAGAAAAACGCGCCTAACAAAGAACTCCGGAAAAGCGCCCTTATTACTTCACTGCGATTCACCCCTTTGTGGAGTAAAATCGTCCGAAAGTGATAGGCACAGGTTTCTGAAAAGTACATTATTAATAACAAGAAGAGAAATGCTAAGACAATGAAAGGGAGTGAGGGGAATTACGAGGGCTGTTTTTTTTTTTTCCAACCTCCGATCGAGCCGCTAAACAGACAGACAAGTGGTAGGAAATGGGGATGAGCGGTGGTCTACTAAACATGTCTCTAACCTCAACTACTGCCAGCGCCAGCTGGCTAGTTTGAGCTGAGCTGTGGGCACGTAAACATGGCTAGTAGAATTGATGCTCCCGCCAAGTGCAAGTTGCGTAGTTTTTTTCGCTTTCTTGAAGCAGAAGGTTGGTTTCTGGAAAACAATCAATTCAGCTGTATATTGTCAGACTTTACTAGACTGCGAAGAGCCATTTTGACATCTGGAGTTGTCTTCATTCATGACAACGCCCGCCCTCGTATTGCTGTTGTAACCTAGAAGCTTTTGGAGCAGTTTAAATGGGACGTATCTGATCACCGGGCATATAGCCCCGACATAGCGACGAGTGATTTTTATTTCTTTCCTGAACTGATGAACTGGCTAATAGGCCAAAACTTCCAGAAAAGCGAGGAGATTCAAAGCAATGTTAAGGACCATCTCACATGAATGGCTGCAACGTTCTACGGAGAGGGGATCGGAAACCTGGTCCACCGATATGATAAATGAAACAATCTTAACGGCGATTATGTCGAAAAGTAACCATGTTTGAACATAACTTTTGGTAATAAATTCATTTTGTTCTCTACTCTACTCTTTTCTTTATGGTCCATCGGAGGTTGAAAAAAATGGCCCTCGTACTAGAGACTTAACTACTCACAGTAGCCAAATAAAAATTGCTAGTAATTATTGTGAGTTGAAATGATTATATCAATTATTTTTTTCCAAGTTTACACTTCTTTCTTTTGATACAGTTGCGATTCGTGAGCAGTAGTGCAAGATATAATTTTTCAAAGTACCTTTTGATTTTTATGAAATCAAATTTCTTGTCAGATGTTACATTTTCTGCATTTTTAAAGTGTTAAATTAGCAGATTTTGATGTCTGCTTGACGTGGCCGTTCAATGCAGAGGCGCTGGTCTAAAATGGTACTCCAAAATATATTAATTTTCCTCTCTGAAAAACCATTATCTTTATCTAAATAATTAATTTATGAAGAGAAGAAAACATTTAAATAATGCGCAGTAACCAAAAAGTGTTTTCTTTTCGCGAATATTAAAACTAAACAATAAAAAATAAAGCCAAAGAAACCAGTTTAGGAGAGAAGGGGGAAACAAGGAGACAGTAAGAATTCCAGTTACTGATTTTGCCCATGATAAACAATCGCCTAGTGTTAATCATGGGAAACGCTCTTAGTTCCGCATTTTCGATGAGGACACAGAAACTCCTTTCTCCCTATTTATACTTTAATTTACATAAATTTCCGCTATTTATACGTCATTTTACACAACTGTCCCCTTTTTATACGTAATTTGTGATTTAAAACACAAATTGAACTATTCTAACCTGCAATGATAAGCAGCTCGGAATTTATTTTCGACATGAGTGGAGGTTTCGGGAAACAACAATAGGCTTTCACGAAAAAATTATAAATATAGGATGTGATAAACGACTGGTTTTATCTTTTATTGCATAAGATTATAGAAATTTTAGTGAGTAAAAGTCGACGATTGTTGCGAAAAAAATAATAAAGAATAAAAAATTTTGAAATAATTGCACGAGGAGTTGTTGCTTTGTAATCCAGCCTTCCCCCCAATGGACGAACCGTCACTGATCTGACTACAAGTATAGTTACAAATAATTGATATAAATCCATAGGAATTGTTACTGTAGAATTACCTTTTTTCCTTCTTTTTTGCAGAAACATATTAAGATCAAGAACAGGTACATTTCTTTGCGACTGTTATAAAGTACGTATAAATAAATTTCATTTCTGCCTTTTCACTAATTCTTTTCTGCTAATACATATCTTTTTTGTTATTTTTTGTACAGGACTGGCTTGCAAAAGAGTTGGCCATCTTAGCTCAGAAACTTAGACACCATCATGGTAACTAAATCCTTGAAATTAAGGCTCTTGAAAAAGTGTACAATATAGTCAGTCTTAGTAAATCAACTCTAACGGTTTTCATTTGTTACCAAAATTTATTCATAGCTTATACTTTTTTCAAATTATTTTGTGGAATGCAAAGTTAAAGTCGCGTTGATTCATTTAAAATCCTAAACTTTAAAACCCGTTTATGTATTGCACTAAAAATTTAGAATGTACAGCAAACTATGTCGAACATATCTGAAATTTAACTGCTACAGCAGATAGCATAGAATCTGAATAATATGAACTTAATTAACAATAATCATCTCGACATTCAACAAAAGGACCAATTGAGGGCTTTGAAAGATTTATATTTCAGATAAATTACTTAACACAAAATACTAATATCCTTGTGAAAATATACTAATGTCCAAAGGTTATGAATGATGCCTATTTCCGTTGAAGTGATACAGATAAGAATAAATATTGATTCAAATCTGGACAAGCTAGAATGCTCCAGAAAATAAATAATAAAGATAAAAACTATTACAACACAACAACAACATTTGAAGAACAAGAGAATCTGAGTATTGATATGCTTAGGTATATAAAATAAACCCAGTTTAACTAATTCATAGTTCATAGATAGTCATCTGTGAATGACTTTAAAAAAAACGATTATTCTACATTAGAATTATTATAGTTTTAGATAGTTAACCCTCCAATACACTGTCTTCATTTTTATTGTGTTTCTTTATATCCGTTCGTACCCGAAACACGGGGAAAGAATAAAGACCAATAATATAATGCTTCTACATGATAAATAAATCTACTTAAATTTCAGCCTTTTAATTATAAAAAAAATTATCTCTTCATTTGGTATAGCATACTTCTAAACATATTCATTTCGATAACATAATAAAGGAGGAAAAGTTCATTTTATTCTTTGAGTTATACATGTTAAATTCAATGGAGTCAATTCATGAAACGTCATCTGATAAACGTAGCTGCGAGTGTCATCTTGCATCCAACTGCATGTTGTCTAACGCTGTGCGGTGACATCATGTCCTTTTTCGTCCTACAAGTTGCGGAATGGATCGAAAAATTAATTTGTCACTCCGCATTTTGATGTGTATCACGGGAGCATGGATTACTGTCTGTCCACCATGAGAACTCTGCTCGCCAAGTTGTCTCGTTGACGGCGGGTTCTATAGAAACAGGTTAATGTAGGATGAATCCACTTCGAGTAGGTAGAAGTTTACGAATTATCTACTCTTTTTACCGCCACAAACTGGCCCCAAGAAGAAAGTAAAACCCCGACTTCTGTCGGATTCCTCCAATTCGAAATGGATCTTTCCTAACATAACCATTTGCTATAGCGACCGCCGTCAAAGAGACAACTTGACGAACAGAGTTCTCGTGACGGACAGACAGTATCTTTTGCTTACTGTTAGAAGCCCTCTGTGCGTTATTTTATAGTTCGGAATCAAGTCAGACATAAGTTAGATGTTTTCGATTTCAAGAAACTCTTTGATTAAAGAGATTATTAGATCTAGATTTGATTTTAAAATTCTTCACATAATTTCGTTATGATGATATAGAGCAAGAAATTAATGACGCAAGTAAAATGCAAAAGAAAATGAAATTTTCTAAGTGCTAAGGATATTTTTATTCATTAACTAAAATTCGTAGTTATTATTAAATTTTTTAATCTTCACTAATCGTGTTTGATAGTATATCTCTGCAAATGAACCTTTCTGCAAAGTAAAGTACTGAGATTCAATGCATGTTTATGTAAATTATGCAGCATAGTTTTAATTGAATCAATTCACGTGCAGCATATATCATCTAATTTCTAAAAGCACGTACTCTTACGCTGTATAGTTATATTGTGTCCTTTGTCCTCCTGCAAGATGCATCAGGAATTTTAATATTAAGGGGGCAGAGTATCTATTTCGTAAATATATATATATATTTAACTGAACATTATATCTGTCCATGCACATACTATTGAAATATTTTTCAGTATATCCGAGAAAAAAAAAGATTGAAGTTAAAATATTAGTATCTGAAAAAGTAGTAGGGATTTTTAAAAATTTGTAGACAAATTAATTCCAATATAAATTTTAACTAAGTAGACAGTTTAAAATCAAATTTTTCGAATAAAGGTGCTCTTATTTGAATGTTAGGATAAAATACTATCATAATTTTCTTCAGTAGACTTCAGTATAGCGCGACAAAAAAATTGTGTCTAGTGCTCATACAGCGCGATAAATACGCGAATTGTTAGCGCGAATCCGTATTACTTGTAAGATAAATTTAATATTTTCATATACTGCCTGTTTTCTGATACGGAAACCCTCCGCTTTTGCGCATGCGCCAGTAGGCTTTGATTTCACTAAAATAGGGGTGAGATGAAAGAACGAAGAGGGGATGTTTATTTTTTTTTTATCAAGCAATATATTATAGAAACTTGACCCAAGTTCATTCGATCCAGAAAGAAAATGAAAATCCGCTTCCGAAAAAAAAAAATTGCTGAAAGAAAGCGCGTCTAAACAAAGAATTCCGGAAAAGTACTGTTGTTATTCATTGCGCACCCCGCGGGTTTCTGAACAAACAGTACCTATTGTTGATGTATGAACAGTGAAGCTGACAGTTTAAAAGAAGTAACATCTCACTATCAATATGCACTATTGCAAATTAGAGACGTATCTGAGATTGTATATATTCTTCTGATAATGCAAATCCCGTATAACCCGACTCCCTATTGCGCGGGATGTATCCTCTGCGTTGGACGAGTGCCCTTTGTAATTTTTTTTAAGTGTTGAAAAGAACCATGTCCCAACAGGCGCAGCTCATTTGACGTGTGTCGTGTGATCATGAATTGACTGCATTACTAAGAATGTTGCTTTTAAAGTCACTGAATTGATTGGATTTGTAAAAAAAAAAACGATCGTTTTGTTAGGTTCTAGGCTTTTACAATGTTTGGAAGAAGTCTGGTCTTCTTTCTACATGGAGATTCTACCACTGCTGGAAGCTGTGCTACATTTAGTAAAAGTAAGAGCAATCAAATTTTGATTTGCAAATCAACATGACGATATTTATGTAAATTTTAGTAAAAAAGTGTCGTAGTTTGTAGAAAGTTTAGACAGGCCTCAGGAGGTGCGGAGTCCGACTGGAAAAATAATTTGATCAACATTTTTTTAAATTTTATTTATTTACAATCTAAGGATTTAGAGTTAAGAAAAGACCAACTGGAGTATTCTCCCCACGACTTTCTCGTAAACTAATATTTACAATCTGATGCGGTTTGTACTTCGAAGTATAGTGAAGAAAACTGAACCTGCATCTTGAACTACCTTTTTTCCGATTGAGACCTAAATTTGATTCAGATCTACAAATTCTGATGATAAAACCATGTGCCAAATTTAATCCTTCTAGCTTTTTATGTTATTGTGCGCACGGATACACCGGCTTTTCATAGACGAATTTTTCCAAATTTGATGAAGTTTGGAATTTTGGTGTTATGGCAATATAACACATTTCATACGTCCCGATAGTAGCGTTTTACTGTTATGGTGTTCACAGACGGACCGACAGAGAGACGTAATTCCAAAAAAATGGTTTATTCAGATTCAATTAGATTTTTATCTGCACAAATTAGTTTTACGTGTGCACGGATGCACTGACTTTTCGGGCCGCGGTGGCCTAGTGGTAAGGTCTCGGCTTTGGGGCCGGAGGGCTCTAGGTTCGAAACCCGATTCCACTGAAGATCCGCCGTGTATGGGGCCTGTTGCACGTTAAATCATACGTAGTGGTCAAACGTTGGCGTGGCGTGGAAGTTTGGAGAGGGGGGTGCCAGCTCAGGTGTTGTCCTCGTCATCTGACCGAGGTTCAAAGTTACGAGGTCCGTCCCAAAATAGTCCTCGTGTTGCTTCAAAACGGGACGTTAATATAACTAAACTAATATAACTAAACTAGCACTGACTTTT
The DNA here is from genome assembly GCA_013235015.1 of Araneus ventricosus. NCBI lineage: Eukaryota > Metazoa > Arthropoda > Arachnida > Araneae > Araneidae > Araneus > Araneus ventricosus. The sequence continues at coordinate 145,303 of BGPR01001823.1, read as the reverse complement.
CGTAGATATATTTCGTCCAAATTTGACAAAAATCTGGAATTTTGGTGTTATGGCAATATGCCAGATTTCATCCGTCTAGCAACTATCGTTTTTCTTTTGTGGTGTTTACGGAGAGACTTAATTATTAAAAAAAATTCCAGACTCAATTAGATTTAACACGTGTAGATTCGTCAAAATCTCAAATTGAAATTTCTTGATGATTACAACGATTCTCTTAGCGTACTTCCTATAAGAGAAAGCGGGGAGCAATCGGCTAAAGACTGACTCTGAGTTTCGAAATACGAGAGCAGGCTAAAATTTATCCGCGTTTTATTTTTGAAAGGTAGGTACAGTCTGTACGCCACCAGAACTCTGCTCACCAAGTTGTCTCGTTGACGGTGGTCACTATAGAAACAGGTTATCGCAGGAGGAATCCATTTCGAGTAGGTTCATGAATGATGATCTCTTTTTATCCCCGCAAACTGGCACCAAGAACAAAATAAAGCCCCCACTTCCATCGGATTCCTTCTATTCGAAATGGATCTTCCCTAACATAACCAGTTACTATAGCGACTGCCATCAACGAGACAACTTGGCGAGCAGAGTTCTCTTGGCGAACATGCAGTAAATAAGCTAGCAATTAAGTAAGGACGTCATTCCTCGGAATAAAGTTCAGGTACAATAAGCATCCAGGATTAAATCAACTTTTCAGCAAAGTCTAACGGAAATAATTATCAGGTTCTGGACCGTGGAGTACGTGCACTCCATAAACTCCCCCATCACTGGCGTATTCTCGGCATAGTCTCCTGCAATACGCTTAAGCTTTACAAAAGAGAAACGACGCTATAGCAATCAAACTTCGCTCCCGAGACTACTTTCAGACTTAACGTAAGCGTGATCGGCAACCAATTTTCTCATTAGAATTATTTTTCTGGCGAAAGTGCGAATAATTTTTGACTTACCTATGTAACAGCGAAATACGCCTATATGATATTTATATAATTTAAAAAATATCTTAATTCTTATTTTTTGTGTATTTTCATCTGTATACTGTTAAAATGATGCTTTTTATTAAGGAATTTTTATTTGTTCCTACTTCATTACAAAAAAGTCCGATGTATATCTTTTCAAAAGCTTATTTTGGTAAAAGTTTTGGGTAATTTTACTAAATTAATTTATTAGTTACGTTGGCTAACTTGCTAAAATACCTGAGACATTTAACTCTTTGCTATAACATTCAAGGTCGTATTTTTACGAAATAAAAATTAATCGAAGTTGTAAAATTTAAAACATACTGAAGAGAAATTGCATTATTGTCATATCTACTTCAACAAGATAGATCTAACAGAGGTATTAGGTTTCACACGCAGAGGAGTTTAACCCTTTGATGACGGTCGCACGCCGTACAAAGCAGCTGGCACGCCAGTGTGACAGTCGTCCTCAAAGGGTTAATTTCAAAATGCCGGAAAACAGGTTCTAACTATTTGCATTATAAACGACAATTAATATGCGGAATATAGATATATAACCGTTATCGACAATACTCAATAGTTTTCGCCTTGTATTTGTGTAGCATTAGTGGTCAGAAAGCTGCATCGTTTTTCCATATTTAAAGAGGATGTGGCGGCCTGGTGGTAGAGTCTCGGCATCGAGACTCGATTCCACTTAAGATCCGCCGAGTGTGGAAGCCTGATGCATTTTAAATCTGACGTCGAGAGTCAAACGTCCTCACGGTGCAGAGGCTTGAAGTTCGTCGAGGGAGTACCGAGTCAAGTGTTATATCCTCCTTATTTGAGCACGGTTCAAAGTTACAAGGTGCGACCAAAATCATGTTGCTTTGAAACGAAACGTTAATATACCTAAACCGCCTGCAAATAAAATGTTTGGGCCAGGGCTGTCTTGTCAAATTTGAGTCTCCCACGGGGGGCACCGCTAGTACACGGATATGAGTTGCCGCCGGATAAGAAAGCGGAAACTCGCTTCCCCTGTGGGTATAGTAATGGTGGGGCTTTGGGTCCCTCCACCAGTGATAGTACGTGCCTCTTACGGGAGGGGTCAGGCCGTGGTCAGGTGATTGGCTACTAGGACTCCGGCCTCAGTACTCGAAGCTATTGCAGCGGCTGTCTTTCAGTTATCCGGGTGCTTCAACAGGGCGGGGTGATCCAAATGTTCTTGTTATCAAATTTGGGCACCCCGGCAGTGGCGACGATTGGGTGTCAAAAATGGGGAGGCAAAAAATTTGTGGACGCTAAATGTACCCGTAGACAAAAAAAAAAAAAATTAAAAATTAACTTACAAAATTAGCTACCTTTCCCGGACCCAATTGTTCTTTTATAATTTCTAATTTTAGGCAGCTAACATGAAATAAAAATTTTAATTTTTCCACAAAAAGTGGGTAGGGAACTGACCCCCACCCCGAGTCACTGACTAAAAGTATACATATAATCATTATTTGTAACATTAGCTCAAGTCTACAATTAAACCGAAGTGCTTTGAGAATTCACAAATGGTCGGTAATAATTTCATTGAAAAAAGCATGGATTGTTTAAATTAAAAAGTTAGATTGCTTGTGCTTAATAATATTAATTTAAACAGATATCCAAAGCAAAGCAATGCAATTAATTACTTTACGTAAAGCAAGATACAGTAGAAAATAAGCTTTTCAAAGTCATAAGTTTAGTCTTCGAAATCATGAAACATAGAAATGCGAACTCTAAACGCAAAGGTGAATACACAACTGGGCAGACCAGAGTGTAGTACAGAGCTCCTTGAGGGCACGATGAATAATTCTTGTTCCCATGAGAAAAAACATTAGTATCAGCTTAGGTGACAAGCTGCTACCATGAGTGATTTCAACGGAGTACAATATCATGTTCTTGTAATTCATGGCTCCTCAAGAACCTTCCAAAAGATTTCAGAATGAAAGATTCGCACTATAGAGCTTATTTTGATTACAATGCGTTCAAAGCAAGTGTAAATGTACACAATTCCATTGATGACTACTTAGGCATCTGGAAAAATCCTAGATAATTTCAAAAGCGCTATTTTCCCTTTAACAGATACCGCGGTGATTTAATCATATTGATTGAACAAAGACGTTTTTTCCACCCATCTGACAATGTTCATTAGGAGATACGAGTCGTCGTCTTAATGCGGGGTGGGGTGGGGATTGGCAGGTAACATTGATAGCAATTATGACGGTTCTGTTCATTTTTAGGCATTTCAAGATATCCGGTTTCAAATTTTCGTCAGAGAGTTAATTGAAAATCAAGCACCAGTGATCACTTATTTAACATTCCCGGTGTGCTTTGCCGGTTTAACTATCAACTGTTGCTTTTTTATAATTCCTGGTTTTGGGCCGCTAAAATAAAAATAAAAAATAATTTTTCCCGCAAAAAGTGGGGGGCGGTTGCCCCCGTCCGATTCGCCGCCACTGCACCCCGGGCTAGAGTAATTTGGCTTCCCATGAGAACCGTAAGTTGAAATTTCAGCGTCTATAGCCAAGCGAAAATACCCATCTAAAAATAACTGAGGAGCAAAAAATTTAAGTTCATAAATAAACTTTGAATATATAAAAGTTTGTCAGCCGCCCTGGCGCTGGCATGGTGTGGAAATTTGGAGAGGAGGTTGCAGGTGAAATTTAGGAATGTCCTAAATTTTTCGGGACGGAAGATAACCTCTACGAGTCAAAGTAATATTAGAAAATGATTTTACTCAGAAAATATGCTTCATGTCCAAAAAGAAAATTTCGTCAAATGCATCAGAAATAGTGGAAATTCATTGGTTTAACAATTCGTTTTATCCCCTAAAGTATTAATTACGAGGGTGGTCCGATAATAAAGATACAGGGCGAAATTACACTGACAATTATAATGATGGAAAATATTTAATACATTTCACAAAAACTACATACTTTTGTGTATTTCTCGGCATAATCTCTGTAAATGTTGAGACCTTTATCCCCGCGTGACATTAGTTTGTACATCCCTTCATGGTACTGCTGTTTGTCAAGTTGCTTGAAGTATTCCAGAACGGTGTTTTGCAAATCCTTCTGATCCTCAAAGCATTTTCCAGCAAAAAATTTCCTTAAAGCTCCGAATAAATGAAAATCCGAGGGGGCTAAATCTGGACTATAGGGTGGATGTTGCAGGATCTCCCATTTCCGTTGTTCCAATCACGCTTTGATTTGCATTGACGTATGGGTTCTCGTGCCACCGTGCAAAAGATTAACTCATTTACGTAATCGTCCTGGCATCTTCTTTTTAATGGCCGCATGAAATTTTTGGAGAGTTTTGGTGAGAAAAGGATTTGCGGAGCAGGAGGATTTGCAAAAAAAAAAACCGTTTTGGTATACTTCAAGCAATTTGACAAATAGCAGTACCATGAAGTGATGTTGAAACGAGTATCACGCTGGGATAAATGTCTCAACATTTACGAAAATTATGTCAAGGAATAAACAAAAGTATGTAGTTTTTGTGAAATGTATTAAATATTTTCCAGAATTATAATTGTCATTACCCTCTACTTTTATTATCAGACCTCCCTCGTAATTAAAGTAGCGTAGTGACGGAGGCATAGATGTTCTGGAGACCATGGAGGCAAAATAATAGAGCGCTTATGTCAATTTTGAAAGCCAAACATGATGAGGGGGCGAAAAAAATATCATTCCCCGGGCATCATTTATTTTTGCTAAGCCACTGATGACGGCTGGGTGCGAAAAAAAATCTATTATGCCTCGGGTGCCATTGCTTTAGTAGACTATGTTATAAATGCTACTCTTTATTTATACGATTTTTACATTTAATGTAATTATTTTTTAAATTCAAATTATTAGCCTAAAGGAAGACTGTCTGTGAGAAGTGTGACGCTTGCATCGTTTAGGGATATTGTATTCTTCTCTGAAGACATAGAAGGTATATTTCCTAATTTTTTTTTATTTTTAATTCTGTAAACTTTAATTGTGTACAAACAATTTTAATTGTAAATTGTCCATTTTCTTGTTATCTAGATACAATATGCAACAAAAATGGTGTACGTGAAATTTATTTCATTCTCAATAATTAACGAAAGTTTTGACTAAAAAATACCCAAGATGTTGAGGAGATTTTTATACCGTGTTGGGATAGCTGCTTAGCATGCTCCGAGGCTAAATTCATGTAAACAGAACGCCTTGGAGAGGTTGCAAGTAAACACTTTATCCAACGTATTTTGAAATAGTGTTTTAAGCCCATATCAGACGGCAGATTTCTGCGAGCAGGTTCCGGCATACCGTCAAAGTCGCACTCGCTTGGTGTGAATTTTCTCCGCTAACAGTTTTCCGTCATTATCGTGTACATTGTACGCCGATTGAATCAAGTCCACTATAAGCGAAATCCTGTCTGACAGGTGACGTCACTACAAACTTTCGAGAGTGGCAATGTTCGTTTCATGCCGGAATCTAATCGCAGAAATCTGCCGTCTGATATGGGCTTTAGATGCATTGGCGACTTTATACAATCTATATATTAATACGTGAAGAAAAAACTTTGTACCCCTTTTTAAGCGCATTCCGCGCACGGAGGAGTGTGAGATTTGGCATAGTTAAAGTTCATATGGAGAAGGAGTGCACAAAGATAAAATTTATGTATAATATGTGTTACAAATACATTAAATTAAATAAAATAAACATTCATTTTTACGTTCATACACTGTAAAAAAGTGAATTTGGAGTGAATGCGGAGTGGATGATTTGTAATTAATTTAATCCCCCGCAGTGAAATCCACTCCAAGAGGCAGTTTATTTAGATTATTTATTAAAAAACTCTTCGGAGTGAAATACAAAATGCGGATGATTTAAATCTGTCAATGTCAAACACATATTAGACTGTAGTCAAACAGTCGCACAGAGTAGAGATTGTCTCTAAGGAATTTATATATAGTATGTATTACTAATATATTAAATTAAATAAAATAAAACATTCATTGTTTATGTTCATGCTGAATGTCAAACACATAAAAGTCTGTAGTCAACAGTCGGACAGCATTTATTTTTTTAACCGCCCGTTTTTTTTGTTTCAATAAAAAAATATGTAAAAAATACGAAGTACGTATTCTTTATTTCATTTTTTGTATTAATTTTTTATTTAAATTTTATATAATTTGAAAAAGATATTCAAAATGACTGTGTAGCCTTGGCGAAACCTGGCCAGTATAGTAATAAAAAAAAACCCAAGGAAATATCAAAAAACGCGTTCTTGTTTTTTTAAATATGACTTAGCCAAGCTATACCTCATTTTTCCTATCGTTCGTATTTTTCAAATAATTCGAAAATTAATGCATTATGACGTATTTGTACACGCTTGCAGCTGACGTAATAGAACAAAATTCAAAAAAATGATATGCAATGATTATAGAGGTATACTCTTTGACAAAAGAACCTCAATAACGTTCAAACTTAAAAAATTAATGAATTACGGTCGAATTTCGACTGCTGGGCGACCTCTAGTAATAATAAATTTCCAGTGGTAAAAATCTTTAAATCTATCAGGGTTTTTTTTAAATTTATTATTATTATTCCAGTGGAATTTTTGGAAATTAACTCTCCTAATTTGCACTCCCAAGTGTTAAATTTCTTTCTCTCGATTTCAGTCTCGAGAGAGACAATTGCTCTAATGTAAAAGCTGCAACGTGTTGTTTTTAATTTTATTTTAAACAATGGAACAGAAACAATAAACCTGGAGAAATCCATATTTTTTACTTCCCTGTGGTATGTGATGGTGGTGTTGTTGCTACTTTCAAACTTTTCAATTATTTTTTAATGAAATAATGCGAATGCTGAAATTCTTCATTTCATGTCAAAAGATGGTGACATTTTAAATCGAGAAACGACTATATTCCTTCTTAAATTTTTCTTGAAATTATTCAGAAGAAATAAAGCCAGTTTTTATTTTCAATGAAATAATTATTCGACTCCCGAACCCGACCTTAGTTATAGAGGTATAAACTGACTTATATACTTAGTATATAAACTTATGTCCCCACGGCCCCATCTCAACGTTAAATGGGATCACGAAGTCTAATTTTTATGGTGGAAAAAGTTTAAAAACATGACTTTGTTTTTCCAATATTACTAATTAAAATAATAAAGAAATGGCACCACACTTAAAATGCATCCTAAAATTTATCAAACAAACTATAATAATAATTTTTATCAATTTAAAATTAAACAGTACTTTATTTGCGTGCCTTCTTTTCTGTTCAAATATATACTTGGGATCACGAAAACATTTTTCGGCCAAAATCGGGAGGGACGGGGCAGATTTATCTTGACCAAAATGAGATCGCAAGTGTAAAAAATATGATAAAACTCTGTTCTAGGCCAATAAAAAGTGACGTTTCATTTATTAAACAAGATTATGGATTCAGTTGCGAGAACTTACTAAAATATATATTTTCTATGACATATCTCAGAACTAATATCGTTATTTTAGGATGGGAAGGAAGAATTTTCTTTTTACCACTTTGCGGTTAAATACTCAGAGTCTTTAAAAATATAAATTTAATAAAAACGGTTTTTAAAAAAGCCCGTTTATTAGTGTGCTAAAATTTTATTTTAATTATTTTCTACTTTTTAGTCTTTATTCATTGATATAAATATTATGCAGTCCTAAAATCAGTTTTTACCAAATTCATTACCAGGTGGCGCCACCGGAATCAAAATTTAATTAAATCAATCCATTTACTGATAATTTAGTTCTGAAAATATTAAAACAGTGTATTATCATCGAGAATATATATTTGTACAAATTTTCAAAACTGTAGCACATCAGGAAGTGAGTGTAAAATAATTACAAAATTCCATCTCTATAAACATGAAATAAGTCCAGTTAAATGAAGGTGTATAATAAAGGTTAAGTATGAATGTAAAACAAATTAGGGGCCGGGAGTAAAAGTTTTATTTTCGGGGCCGAAGAGTCCCATGTTCGAAACCCAATCACACCAAGGATCCGTCGTTTATGTGAGCCTGGTATACATTAGATCTGATGTCGAGGGTAAAATGTCCTCCGCTGATTTGGCGCGGAAGTTTGGAGAGGGAGTTCCGGCTCAGATGTCGTCCTCGTCATCTGACTATGGCTCAAAATTTCGAGGTCCGTCCCAAAATAGCCGTCGGGTTGCTTCGAAAGGGGCCGTTAATATAATTAAACTAAACTTAATTACACAACACATTAACTACAACTGATTTTGTGTCAGAAAAATAACTAAAACCTTTCCTTTTTCCTTTCAGATGCTGTACACACGGAAAGAGAATTAATTAGCCCTGGAATTCGACATGCAATTCTAATTCTACAAGTAAGATATGAAATCCGTGACATTTTGTACGATAGAGGCTGTGTGAATTGATTTTGGCTATTCAACGTTATTTTACCCATTACACGTGTTATTTCATTGTCGGGTCTCTTTTTTACTCTTTCTATAATTAACGGTCAATTTACAAAATGGCACCACAAGAATGAATATTGTTAAGTGATAATCTAATGACAAATTGTGTTAAAAACTAATGTTAATTGTTTATGTGGAAAGCTTCAATTGAAAATATTTTAAGTTTTGTATCCCTTCTAGTACTTAAATGAAACTAGAAGGTTGTTAAAAATAAAAGCAATAGCTCGTAAGTTAGCTTTAAAACGTGGGAATCCAAGCTCTATCGAAGAATTTAGATCTTTAAGATTTACTATTGAGTATAATATTAAAAATCATTACGACGCATATCTGCAGCTTACTGAAAATAATTTAGTTTCGGACCCTAAAAAATTCTGGTTTTATTTTTTTTAAATAATCATTCTCATAGCAAATAATGAGTGTTATGAAATTGGTAGCGATATCGCTAATGCTTTTGCGACTATTTTAACTCTGTGTTCTGACTACGACAGAAAAAATCCCGTCAACAACTGCGTCGGTAATTTCATTAAAATTGATAGCGTTACCCGTAAAGATGTGGTTTTGGCGAGTAAGGTGTGGAAATCTTCCCTAACTGTTGGAATCGATAACATACCTACTTGTGTTCTAAAGGATGTACAGAATTTTAAATTTATCCCCTCCTGATTTTATTTAATCTTTCGTTGAAAACAAATGCATTTCCTCATGTCTGGAAGAAAACCAAAATTATTCCTGTTTTCAAAAAAGGTAATACAAAAGAATGTAAATATTGTCGATCCATTGCAATTTTAAGTCCTTTGTTTAAGATTTTGGAAATTATAATCCACAAAAGCATTTCCACCAGGTTAATAACTTTATATCTTCATCTCAACCTAGGCTCATTCTAAAATGTTCAAAAGCCACTAATATATTCTGCTTGACAAATAATATTATTTCCTCATTTGAAATTGGCTGTCAACTTGATGTTGTTTCTGCCAACTTTCCTAAGGCCTTTAAGTCTATTAATTTTGGCATTCTCTAAGAGAAATTTAGTAATATTTGTTTCCATGTTAATCTGTCTGATTGGCTTCATTCTTATTTATGTAATCGGACCCTATATATTTATTTTAATAATGCTGTTTCTCATGAGTTTAAAGTACTTCTGGAGTCCCACAGGGCTCTAATCTTCTTTTTATTTTATTTATTAATGTTCTTTATTGAGTTTTGAAATACTCCGAATATCTTTTATTTGCTGACGATTTGAAGTTCGTTAGGTCCATACGATCCAATTTAGATGCTGCTCTTTTGCAAAGAGCCCTTGATTATTTGTTTAGGTGGTACACAGACAACAAGTTACTCCTGAAAATTGAAAAATCTAACATCCTTAGTTACACTCGAAAATCTCACCCTTTGACCTATGTTTATCAAATTAATAATCTTGCTTGATTTCTCTCAAATTCAGTTACTGATCTTGGCATCATTTTTGACACAAAACTTGATTTTTCTCAACACGTTGCTAGTATGGTCTCAAAGGCATATCGAAAACTTGGAATTCTTCAGCGCAAAACTAGAGAATTTTCCAATGAGCTGGTCTTGCGCCATTAAATCTTCATCAACCAACCAACCAATGAGCTAGCTTTGAAGGTTCTGTGCTTCACTCTTGTCTGATCTAATCTAGAATATTGTAGTATTATTTGGGCTCCTAATTACAAGAATAAAATTGAAATTCTCGAGCGAATGCAAACTAACTTCACAGGTTATTTATTTTGCAAGAAAAATGGATTTTATTTCCAAGATATATCTTCATCACGTCTACTTAATATCTTTGATATACCTAGTTTGAGATCCAGACGATATTTTTCTTGTGTTCTTTTCTTTTACAAAGTTATCAATAATCTGATTGATTGCAGTGATATACTAATCTCTCTACATTTTGCTGTGCCTGCCAGATCTCTAAGAGTCAACAGTTTATTTCAAAATGCGTTTGCGAAATTTAATTATGTGAATAAATTCTCGTTGTGAAAATTTTCTAAAATATTTAACAGGTTTTCTGAAGAACTTGATATTTTTGATATGTCTTTTGGTATTTTTAAGATGAAGTGTTTGCAACTTTTAAATTCATGAGGTTTTTTCTTTAATCTTTTTATATTCGACTGTATTAAAGTTTTAAACTCTGCAACGTTTTTTAATATTTTTATATGCTTCAATTATTACATTTCTTATGCGTTTTTCTTTATCTTTTTAAGGTTTTTAAAAGTTTTACTTTTAATATATTTTTTCATGCTTTAATTATTGACAGTCAGCTTTTAATTTTCTAGTGCGATTTGAAATGCCTTTAGGATTTGCTGCTTGCAGCTTTTGTTGTTTGCGTAATTTTTTTTGTCATGCACTTTGTAATTGAAGTTTAATATGTAGTGTGCATTTTCTTTAAATAAATAAATAATTCGCCATAAGCAAAGGTTATCTTTTCTTTCAATATTATATTATATTATATTTCAATATTTATATTTCAATATTATATACTTATTTGATATATCTCTTCTTTCAGAACAATTTTTTCATCCATTTGGAAAATAAGCTTATTTTCAACTTACTTGCTTTGATTCAAAGGCATTTAAGAAAAATAGCTTGAAAATATCAAACGACCTCTTAACAAAACTTTTCAAACTTAAATAAAAGATTTTTATGTAAATGAAAGACTTAAATACTTAAAAATGATTAGTTCTAACCAAGCGGATTGATCTCTTTATCTGTAACTTTAGAACATAGTATTCTAAAAATTCATCATCTGATCGCAATTTAAACCACATTCGGAGTAATAGAGTTTTACTTAATCGTGGATGCTCTACTTAAATTTTTCAAATATTGCATCATCAATGCCTAATGTGAAAATTAATTTTTTTCCCTCAAAACGGGACATTTACTAATTTTTAGGTAATAGTATGTGTATTCAAGAACACGCATACTTCTTCATGTTTTACTTATTAATGAAAAAATAGGAATAAACACATGAAAATAAATAATTTATGTATTTTTCTGAAGAACAAGTTTTTCCTTCAGTATATTTGATGTTGATTTAACCCTTTCGCTACTGCTGTTCGCTCCGCTGTAGCGCCGCCACTGAACCGACCCCGCGTCAAAAGTATACACATTGCGGGTGGACAGTCTTTGCCGTTTGGGTTTGCGTCTTACGCCTGAACAACGCCACTTTGATATGTTCTTGGAAGAAAGGCGACTTTTCATTAAAAGAATATCTTCATAATTTCTACATAAAAATAACCCTTATAATAAAATTATTAATATTATAATTAAAGTTCGAATAAATGCCGCCGGCCATCGTCTCCATGTTTTGTTTAATGGATGCCGCCTATATAGCCGACGTTAGGAGCAAAAGGGTTAAAAAAAGAATGAAATTCTTGGCAAGATTTCTTAATGTTTACTTTGGTAATTAGCATTGCTTTATAAATTGCGACTTGCAACTGCGTATCTCCGCTCTTTCACAACTTATTCATAAGAGAAAAGACCCTTTCTATGGGGACATTAGTGTCGGGCAGACACAGAATATATTCAATCGGAAAGTTCCTATGGTTTAAGTTATTCGCGTGAAAGTGTTTCAACAATCTCATGCAACGACGTTCGGTTGAAATATCACCATTGTTTCATCCTGTTACTTCATGCGGCGAAATGTAGTTAGAGCTAAAGTGCGAGATAGCTGGCTTCTGACCGACTCGCATATGTGTGACACGTACAGTGTCTCCCAAAAGTGATCGGACACTTTCGAAGTTCGTCGAAATGGTGTTTTATGTAATAATAAAACTTGATATTTCACAACGGAGACTTTTTTTAATAATATCTTTATTCTATTCTTAACATAACTAAATGCACTAAGTATTTTGAATACAAAATAAAACTTTTTTTTTCAAAATAAACAATTAAAACATAACCAAAAAGTTACCTCACAAAATCATCGGAAACTTTAATAAAATCATTACATATTAGAAAATATAGCAATATTTTGGTAATTTTAGTACCTAGTTGGATATTCTTTAGAATCTATGATAGCTTTCAAACATCTGGGCATTGAGTGCATATGTTTTTTCGTAGTTTCTGCATCAGTATTTCCTCCATTCTCGGGCCAGAATCGTCCTTACTTCACTTTTCATTTTAATGTCGTATCTTCGAACTCTAACCTCCAAGTGTGCTCAATTGGATTTAAATCTGGTGATTATACAGATAGCAATTTTAGTTTGCAGCAATCTTGCTCTGCAAATCTGAAACCTTTCAGTAAGTTTGACACGGCAAAAGTGCAAGCTTGAAACAAGTTATTGAAAACGAATTAGTCATTACAAGTCGAACTTGCCACAAGCTTCTTGCGTCAAACTCATCGCAAACTGTAGCAAAAACAGAGTACGTAGACAAACCTCGGATTCGAACCCCCGACAACCCACTTCATAGCTAGACTCAGCCAGCGGAACTCTGATAGGAAAAGATAGATTGCGCTAATAGATCGGTGCTTCTACATGTTTTATTTTAAACTGTTTTCTTTATTTCATTAATTTTTTAAATTTTGAGTTGAGAATATGATTTCAAGTCAAAGAGAGAGATTTTCTCTAATAACTACGTTTTGCTAGTAGAATAAATTATGAAATTAGGATTCAAAAGTAATTACTTTTAAAAATGTGGGACAAAATGTAAGTTATTATTTTTCAACAGACATTGACTGCTTTTTAGGTTTAATTTTGTTTATGAACATTAAAATTTCAACACTAAGAAAAAGGCGATATATAATTTTCTTTAAAGTGAGAGTTCTATATTTAGTAAAAAGATGGAGAAATTTTCAAATTTTTTTAATAAAAAGACCTAGTTAGTTTTTTACAAATTATCATTGATTTATTGAATTAATAAAAAGAAGGACGGTCTAGGAGATGCTATTAAAAATCGGATGTTTCTTAAAACACAGACAAAGATCAAGACCAAATATATACAACTGTATCAATGTCGTGGTGCGTAAGTGTGACGTATCAACTTTGCAGCAAACTTGTTTTGAAATTGTGGTGTGAAGTTTGTCATAAAAACTTCACAACAAACTTGTTTAGCAAGAGGATTGGTCTATTATGCTTTGTTACTTTGCAGGAAGTTTGCTGCAAAGTTGCTGCATCAAATTTGTCATGACAAACTAATATCAAGAAAAATCACACTTGCTGCAAGTGTGCGTGCTATCTGGGTACGTAGTGTTTTTATAACTTTCAACAGTTGTAGAGACACCAGAGGTGAACGATGTGAACTTTGTGCAAAGGATCATTATCTTGATAAAAAATATAGTTGTTTCCTAGTACCCAAATTTTGTGTTGACAATTTTAAATTTTCTTTTAAAATATTTAAATAAAGGCAGTGATCTATTATACCATCAATAAATACCAAATTACTTGGCCCTGATGCTGAAATGCACCTCCACACAAAAACGCCTCCACCATCACGCTTCACTATTCCAACTAAGTTTTTAGGGTTGAGTTGTCCATTTTTTTTTTCTCCTCACTATTATAAGCCCATCGCAACCAAAAATGCTGAATTTACTCTAATCTGCAAATAGGACGCTATTTCAATAAGATACGGGATGATTTATCATTGATTTCTTGAAGGAAATTCTTAACTTTCTATTCTTCGCACTCACAAAAAAAATTCTTCTGACTGAAAGTCCATGTACACCAGCTGATCTGAATGTGCGTCGTACAATTTCGGGTGAAACTGAAGTTGAAATTCTCTAAAATTATGTAGAAATTTTTACAGCGCTAAACAGTGGATTCTTTGCATCTTTTCTCAGAATAAATCTTTGATAATGTCGAGTTACTTTTTCGGACAAACACTTCTTGTATTGTTTCCGATTCGATTTTCGTTTTCAAAACATTTTATCACAGAGTAAACAGTGAATTGGGATAAATTACTTATTTAGCAACATTTCGAACTGATTTACCACTTTTATATTGAAAAATAATTAGATTTCTAACATCATTCGTTGCTTCCTCGTGCTAACGAGTCATTTTTTAAATATGTAGAATATTTTTTGTGAAATATATGAGCACAGAAAAAAGGCAAACTACATTTAAAATGTCACCACTATGTAAAAATAAAGAAAGTGACTGACGATAATTTATTTTGATAGATTTATCCGAAAATGTGCTGTGGTCCGAACACTTTCGTGGTTTTTTTTCTTCGTCTGTTCACATTTTCATTTTTAGGGGGAAAATGATTCCATATTAAATAAAAATATATGTTAGGTTTTTTTCAGAATCACACTGAGATGATATGAAAAATTATTGAATATATTTTGTCGAATTCAGTATTAGCTACAAAACTTTTTTAAAGTTTAAAAAAAAATCTGAAGTGTCCAGAAGCACTTTTGGGAGCCACTGTATAGACAAGCCCATCATCGCCGCGCTACTAGACAATACCGTCGGATATTTTTATTTTTTATTTTGGGTGCCTTTTCTTTAAAGTTGCTATCATGGGTTGCTCTCTTTCTGAAAACGGGACATTTCGGCGTCCCAAAGACATGCTTGGGGACAACGTCAGGCAAAACTTGCCACCACAATGGGGCAATATTTAGATCTCCTTGCCCCATATTGATATGTCAAATTAAAAATCAAACAATTCACAATTCATGAATGGGAAAATTACTGGAACCATCACGACTCAAATTCTGTTATCAGAGTCAGGACATTCATGGACAAAGTGGACAAAAAATTCTTAATCGTTAATAAATATTTAATATCCTTTCTTAGTGGGTATGGTCCTTTTCCGGTCTATTTACATAGATTTCTTCTATTGAATTCTCCAAGTTGTACTTGTGGTCAGGTGGGCGATACAGATCATTATATATTTGACTACACGCTCACCAAAGAATTCTACCTCAAGAAACCTACAGAACAAGACAAGAAGATATGGTTTTAAAATTTAATGCATTATAAAATGGCAATATAAATTAATTAAAGCGAATTAGTGAATGATGATATTATTAGTAACAACATTTGTGATTCACTAAAGGGCCCAAAGTGAAATTTCTTTTAAATAATATTAAAATATCTTAACTCTTACCTTAACACCACTAATTAAAAAAATTTTAGATGGGTAGTCCCTGTTCCCGGTCCTAAGTTTTTATCGTTTTAATTACATAGTTAATTTTAGCTGATTATATGCTTTTAGGTTAATCCTGGACTTATTAAAATTTTTAGTGTCCTAAATTTTATTAAGCATTCACCCTTGGGAAATTACAATTGATACCTTTGTTTTAATCCTTTTTATTTTTAAAGTTTGATCATTTTATTCTTGTATTTTTATTATTACTTGACTGACGTTGTCTTTTGTGGAATTTTTTATTTTCTGAATTAGTGAAGGACCACAGGGTCTGTTTTTAATGCCTCTTTTGTAAGATTTTTAATGATACTTTACAAAAAATTTTATTGCCTCCTTTTTACTGGTGTATTGTGCTGAGCGTATACTTCTATTTTACTCATTTGAATACGCTCTGGGGATCCTATTTTAAAGTATTTTTAATGTTGGACTCCAGATCTGGTGATTAAAATCAAACGAAATTGAATTAATTTATGGTTCTCTCCAAGAGTACTATCTATTCAGTGGCGTATTTGGTTGGTTTTTCCTTGTGTTTTTGTTTGCTTATTTTATTTTTGTTGTTGCCCCTTTTCTTTTGCAGTGTTTGTTATGTTTTTGTGTGTATCGTGTCATATTTCCTTATTTGTATTTCCTTTATATTTCCCCACCGGTCTGCTCCAGGCCTTACACCCTTCGGGTAGGCTGGAACGGTGTGGATTTTAAATAAATAAAGAAAAACGGAACAGGCTACCTAAAAACGGGATTGTCCCGTTCAAAACGGGACGTATGGTCACATTATCAATGCTTATCAAACTGTATTAAAAAGAACACAAGAAATAAAAGCATATTTTTCAAGATAATGTGTCCTGTATTGCATGTTTCTGGATCCACTGAACTGCATTTATCTATGAATTAATATAGCAAAGTAAACAACAAAAAAGTTGAAATTACAATCACTAACAACTAAAGGTGAAATTACGAGAAAGCTCCGCGGTGCATCATTGCACATTTAATAGTCCTGAGTAGTATTTAAACTTGGTTCACATATTTGAACAGAACTTAGTTTTAAATACCAGTAATCGATATTCTGAGTGATGAAACACTTTATTCTTTATTACTGCTGTTTCTATAGTTTAAAGAAGTGTAAAGACATGTATTACGTCATTCACTGGCGAAACAGACGCTTGGAGTTTTTTACATACTATCGACTTGACTTGGCACTGAATTTATCAATATTAGTTGCGTTACATAAAAATATACGATTATAAACATTTAGAATTTGGAAAGTTTATTGTTGTCTGATATGATGCTATATAAGAGTAATATTTTCACCAGATATGAATAGCGCTGTTACACCGAAGCTAAAAAAGATAGCTGAATGTAGTATAATTATGCTAACTGTGTGAGGAGAAATGAATTTAAATTCAAAACTGGCTCTACTGGTCATTTCTTTTTCATAGAAAGTAATTTTTTGTTCTTTAAAGTAAGCTACTATTATCTGTGTAAACGTTAATGATTTTACGTTTTCCGGACTGTTTATGTACTTATTTTTAAGAAGTATTATATAATTTAATTTTTTTTATTTAACAATCATCAGCAATTTCAGCAGTGGCGTATCAAGGTTAAATGGCGTTTAGAGCATAGTATTATTTTTTTAAAACTGATTCTTAAGACTTGGCTTCAAAAATTCAAGTAAACGCACTAACATTTGACCCTCGCAGAGCCCCCAGAAGATTCGTGCTTGGGATAGATATAGCACCAACCCTTCGCTACGACACTAAATTTCATACCAATCGTGTATAATGTAGATAAATCTTGTAAATTAACCTCAAAGGTAGAAACCAACTTTTATAATTATTGTGTCACTTAAACGGATATGACGGCTTTCAGTTGCTCTTTCAGAATTTGTAAGCGATTGTCTATTGCTACAAAAGTCTTATGGTAGGTGAACGTGAAGGCAGTCCAACAAGCAGGATAATAAAAAAAATAAATGAAGCCTTATTCCATGAAAATTTCAGCAAAAACATTAACGTAGCACAGGTAACAAAACTGAATAGCACTTGTATAAATTAACAGCAGAGATCACCAATAAATCTCAATCGCAGCACTTTCAATGGCGCTCAAATGTTTCTCAGTTCACCAGCTTCACTGCTGATCAAAGTCCAACTGACTGCCTCTTGGTTTGAAAGCCTGCTTTTATACCTTTTCAACAGGAAGTGACGTCACATAGTAATCTCTAGAAGGTGCTTGATATTTCAGGCTTCTAGTAGAGATAGGACTACAATTCATGCTCTTTCTAGAAGATTCCTTTTGTCGCCAAAATGGCCGCCAAGATTTGCATGTCAGCGAAACAGCTTTACAACTTCGTAACACTATTGAACAAGAGATTTTTGTGGCCTCCTAGAAAAGCAACATAGAAAACTGAGGTCAACAGACCACAATTTAAGAATCTCTGTCCACACCATTAGTCCCATGTCCACTGTTGCCGTAATGGCATCAGGCACGGGGGCATGGGGCGGCGTTTTGTCTACACCATTCGAAATGTTTTTGGTTTTATGGTCTTTTACGAGATTTAAATTCATCACACGTTATTATCCTACAACAACTTCGACAAGTAGAACTTTTCCCTTCAATGCTTAAACAACACTCGCTCACACTAAAGCTGCTGCAAATCTCTATATTTCGCAAAACATTCGCTATTTCAAAACTCTAGAAAAATCAATTTTTCGCTTATTTTTGTTTTGTTTTCTTCTGCTATTTCTTTTATGGGAGAGTTAAATACTTTATATGCTTATTAAAAATTTTCGCTTTTTTTTAAATCCTGCGCTAATAAATACATTAATCTACTCTTATTTAATATTTTATTTAATAATATGGGTTTTTTTCCACAGAGTGTGAATGATTCGTATCCACCCTGCAAAAACAGATTGCGTTTAGAATCTCTAGCTGCTCAAATATGCAGCCCTTTTATGGGTTACTTTGGATTATATGAAAATGGCGAATTGGTGACGACATCCAACGAACCTGCAGCTTTTGCGAAAAGAAGACCGAGTGGTAATGAGCAATTAATTATTTTGGGCTGTTATTTAAATGTAGAAATTAAAAGAAAGTTTGTGGTAAAAGCTTCAATGTATAATTCTTTTCAATATTATTGCTAGTTTTGAAATTTTACTTACTGCTCTTTAAATTAAAAGAAAAACATCTTATTAAAGTTCTTAAGACTTATTTTCAGTCATTGTCTGTAGTTTTATGCATCTAACGAATACTTTCGAAATTCAAAGTGAGATTCTTATTTATATTTTATTTTGCAGCTGATGTTGGACCTCGTCGAATTTCTCGCCCATTCAGCGTCCAGCCGCAGCAAATGGAAACCCTCAATCAGTTATTCAAAAAAGCTATTCGACATAAAGGACAAAAGGCTCTGAGAGTCGATTCTATCAGGAAATGACAGAGATAAATTAATCGAAACCGAAGATAAGTCTTTACCTGTGCTCAATAAAAGGAAATGTATATTTAGTTTGTTTTCTCTATATGAATGTTTTTTCCAAAATAAATTTGTAAAAAATATAAGAAAGAGATTCTACTTATTTTTTTCTTATGAAAAACAAGCTGAGGGCGAAAATCGGAAGAAATCATTCACTCGTCTAGAAAACGATTACTTTCTGAGTTTAAAGGCGACGCGGCAGCGTCTGTACTTCTGGTCGGAAAATCGTGTTGTTCCATTTCCTTCTCAATAAACTATCGTGCATGTGGGCTAGGTTCGCGTTAAATCTGTTCTGTATAGAGATCGTCTACTGACCACGGTTTAAAATTATGACTTACCTCCCTAAAAAGCATTCGTATATCTTCAAAATAGGGCATTAATCTAACAAATCAGTCAATCAACCAAATGGACTGTTCAATTATCTAATCTGATTTGACATGCTAATAATCGGCCAGATAAGAGTGAAGAGAAATGCCGAGCTCTCATTGGTATTATTACGGAATATTTTTTCTTATCGGAGAATTTCATAACATCGATTCAAGTTTTACTCAGTAGTACGACTTTATGTAAACAAAATGGTAATCTGATGTCCAGCCAATAAGACAGAAAATCACAAAAAGTCTATCATCCTCATTCGCTTTTAATCGGAATTGGAATTCTTTACAAAACCAAGGCAAATCTTGGTTTTGTGTAATGAGATAATAATTACCGACATGGATTATATTGAGCTGGAAAGCTACTTTCAATTTAAGAAGACAAACGGCCAGTGACGAAAGTAGGCATTTTGGCGCCCGGGGCAAAATTTGCGATTAGCGCCCCTACATCTACCCCGAATACCAACAAATAACACAGAGATTAGTTTGCTTAAAATTTTAATTAAAATCTACCGTTCTATACTGAAAAAGGTCTGGCGCCTAAAAATAAGAAAAAGAAAACACTAATTAATATGTTTGTAAGTATTTAATAAAGAAAAAAACACGCATAGAAAATAATTTTGTTTGGCCTAATACAAATACGCTAAGTTCAAATTTTACATAGTGTACATTAGGAAAAGCATGTGCAATAATATAACAATGACAATATCCTAACTAAGTGTTCCACTTGAAAAATTAATGTTTCAAACAATTTTTCAGATGGATAGGTTAGTTTACTCTGTTAATCATTAAACACTCAAATTATTTTAGTTTAATTTTCCTCTTCTTTGTTGCAAAAGTTTTTATCACATCATCGTGAGAAATCTTGGATGCCTTCTCATGTTCAATATAAATCACTGCAAGATTAGAAAGGCGGTCTTGCTTGGTTAAGTTTCTTCAGTAGTTTTTAATGATTTTATGTTTGCTAAAACTTCTCTGATTCGATGCGACAAAAACTGGTAGGACAAGTAGATTCTTAGGGCCGTGGTCAAATTTGAATAGTTTTCATGAAGATCAGTTGTATATAAATAATTTTAAAAGTCAAGAGCAGTAGAATTTAGTTTACAATTTTTTTATTCATTTCCAGCTAAACTGTCGCTACCTATCACAGAATACTTAAAACTCTCTATTTCAACAGATAGTTCATTCTTGTCCAGATCGTCTCGGTACAAATTTGCCAAAGTAGTAGCGTTCTCTCTTAAAGTTTTTTTTCAAGAGTCGTCAGATGTTTGAGAGACATGAATCTGAAAATTTCATTCTCCTTTTGCATTGATTGGAATCGTCTCTCTAACTCAGCTTCTATCATTCACTTGCAGTAAGGCAAGTTTGAATGTTTTATGTTGAGAAATTTCAGAGCTTACATCTTCACATTTTTTCGTCAAAAAAATATTTTCTTCTTCCACTTCCTTGCCTCCTTAAAAGACGGGTCAAGACAAGATTGTTTTGCTTCTTCAAGGACTTCATTCACAATTGTACCTCTGTAATCTTTTATTTGTGCAGTCAGTCCTTTTAAAGAGGAAGGAAACATCTATGATGTCCTCTTTTAGAAGCATTTTACTGCCGATGTCTGTTTTTTGTAATGTTTTCTGCCAGATGCAAGTAAAAGCTACAAATTCAAAGGTCTGAATACTTTTCAAAAGTGAAACAGCCCCAGACTTCGTTTCAGAGCATGATACTGCATCTAATGCCAGATGATTCAAAGCCTCTACAATCTTGCCCAAGTGTTTATGGGCACAGTTACAGCTTCTCTACGAGATGACCACCGAGTGTCACTTTCTTTTTTTAGTGCCAGTGGTGAATACTTTAATAAAACCTCCCATCTATTAGTAGAAGCGCTAAAATATGCGTAAAGGCAATTAACAGTTTCGAAGAAACCTGCCACTTCATGTACTGCCGTAGCAACATTTACTCCGACCAAATTTAGTGTATGAGCAGTTCACGGTACAAATTTGACCAAAGGGTTACTTTCTGAAATGCGTGCCTGTATTCCCTGATATTTACCAGCCATATTTGCGCCGTTATCGTATGATTGCCCTCGGCAGTTCTTAATGTCTAATCCTTCTTGTTCAATTTTCTTCAAAATTTCCTCCGAGAATGCGACGCCAGTTTCGTCACTCACGGTAAAAAAATCTATGAACCTTTCAGCAATTTCAGGAACATGTCAACCACTCTCACGTACCTCAAAACCCGAGACATTTGTTCAAGGTGGCTGACGTCAGGTGTACAATCAAACATAACAGCATAGTACTTGGCTTCCTTTACCTCTTCCATGATTTGTTCTCTTATTTTGTTAGAAATTATCTCTAGAAATTCATTTTGAATTTTAGATGAAAAATATGTAACTTGACCCTTTCTATGGCGAAGGATATGTTCCCGAAGTGGAGGGTGATAATGAGATACAAGTTCTATGGTATTCAAAAATTTACCACTTCTGGGATCTGAAAAATCCAGTGTTTCGTTTGAACCTCGAAGAGGACTTCCTTGCTTGGCCAAATGTAATATTACATCGACAGTCAAATGTAGAACGGCCTTCCAGTGACTCTCCTCCTTTTCTATTTCATTCTGCAGATCTTTGTTGATTCCTCTTTTTCCCAAGGATTCGTCTAGATTTTTCCAAGAACAAAAACAATTCTTGTGGTTTAACGAATTTACATGTTCTGATAATCTTTCTCTAACTTTTCTCCAGTTAGTAAAACCTTCTCTTCGAACCATGGATAATTTCGATTCTGACTGAGTATGAGCAAATAATTTGCATGATAAACAATACAGTGAGTTCATAGTATTTCCTAACATTAACCACAGACGATTAATTTTTTCACCGGTTGGTAAAACTTTGTGAAACCAGTCCTTTGATAGTATTCTACCATATCTGTAAGTATTACTTAGGTCAGACTCATTTACTAGTTTATTCATCAGTTTTGATACTATAAAACACCTCTGCGTATCAGTTAACTTTTCTGGCCATGTCCCTGGATCGTTTAATTCAAATAATACTGATTCACCCTCACTGCAGTTTACAGAGGGTTCACAGCTCACGAGTTCCTCTGTAGTCCTCGGTACTGAAGGTTCTTCTGAAGCAGATGAACTTCAGAAGAACAAAATCAGCCTTAAAACATAATAAACCCTTGTAATGTTGCTGTCTTTTCGAAATGAAAACACCAGATTTTAGAAAAATAGTTCTATTCAGACTTAGACACACACACAAGACAGACAACACACATAAAAGTTATAGTGCGGTACGTTGCACCTTAAAAGCCAGAGCTATTCCAAAAATAATAACGTAATAACGACCACAACTAGGCCTAAGTATTTCACCTCACCTCACGAGGTCGCCACTCCAACTCTAACTGACTCGTTTACAGAAAGCAACCCTTAGACTACTAAGGAATTGCGCCAAGCATCTGATCAACCATCGCCACCGGTAGCCAAACACTACACCTCCCTCCCAAGATAATGATTAATTATGAATTAAGCACTTATCTGAAACTCAAACTTTGTCTACCGGGGCGATGAGTTGCTGAGACGTTACAGATTTATACATTAGAAAAATTCACACTTTTATATACATTTTAATCATAGGAAAATAACCTTCCTTTTTTCCACACAATTAATTAGTGCACTTAAAATAAGTCAATTGTATTAATTTTCACATTTAACATGTTCACAAAATAACAAGTTCTAAAAAGATGTGTAATGAAATAGTTTTCCTAAAACACAAACAAAATACAGTTTACATATTATATATTATTACTACTACAATTTCAATATCAACACACATTAATAAAAACAAAACTATGATTCAGTTTATCATTTCCGGTATTGCATATCAAATAAAAGGAACACTTTATGCATGTTAAAAAAAAACTAAAATACAATTTTTACTTTGAAACACATTTCCGGTACTTTTCTTCTGGATAAAAAAAAAATAGAAAAATTTTCTTTCAAAGATACTCTACACTTCAGACATAAGATAATAAAATTTCTAAACAAAAATTTCCAGTTCTGCCATACCACTTAGTATTATTTCCTTTTACAATACATACACAAATCAGTTTATATTGTATTTAGAATATTATATTATTTATAATTCAGATATCTAATTCCTAGTATTCATGAATTAATTCACCATACACTAAACAAAAATACATAATACTCAATATCCACTAAACAACATTTACATTTAAATTCGAATTAAATCAAGAGAAGTACAGTATCAGTTGATGAAAGCATTAAGATATTGAATATACAAATAGCAAATTTTTTTCATACACCAAAACAAAAAAAATTATTCGTACGTTATTCATTCTTATTGGTATCAGCATTAACAAGCTTACCTCCTGGGCAGTGTTCTATATGGAGATCATATTTTTGGAGGGCAAGTGTCCACCTTTGCAGTTTTGATGATTGGGAAGCATTTTTCACAACAAAAGTCAGAGGATTGTGATCACTGATGACTTTTATGGGTGAGCCAAATATCCAAGGCTCAAACTTTTCCAAGGACCAAACTGTCGTATAGGCTTTTCTCTCGATCGTAGGCCAGTGCTGTTGTGCTGGGGTCAGTTTTTGGCTTGCATAACAAATGGGATATTGTTTTCCATCACATTCTTGAGAAAGGCAGGCTCCTATACCTACTTGAGAAGCATCAGAATGTATAATGAAAGGTTTCTCTAACGTTGGAGTATACAATTCTGGAGTTTTTGACAACTTATCCTTGAGATCTTGGAATGCTGTCTGATGTATTTCCTTCCATTCGAAGATTTCTGGAGCTCTTTTCTTTGTCAGCTCTGTGAGTGGGTGAGCTATGTCAGCATATTTTGGAATATACTCACGATAGTAGTTCATCAATCCAAGTAAACTTCTTAGCTGGGTCTTTGTTCGAGGAGCTTCCAATTCTCGTATAACTTTAACTTTATCTGGGTCAGGTAGATGTTTCCCTGAGCCAATTATATGCCCAAGATATTTAATTTGGTTTTTTACGAAAGAGCACTTTTTGGTATTAACAGTGAATCCCAGCTCATCTAACTTTCTAAACACACAGTCTAGATGTTTCAGGTGAGTTCCGATGTTAGCTGAATAGATTGCTATGTCATCAATGTAGGCCCTTGCAAATTCACTAAATTCCTTTAAAGAATTATTCATAACTCTCTGAAATGTCGCTGCGGCATTTTTGAGTCCAAAAGGTAAAACATTAAACCAGTATTGGGCTCTGTGAGTTTTAAATGAAGTATAATCTTTGCTATGTTCTTCCATCGGAATTGCCCAATATCCTTTCAGCAAGTCCAAGGTTGTTATGATGTTGGCTTTTCCTATATCATACATTAAGTCAACAGCATTCTCCATGGGAAAATCATCTGGTTTTGTGACAGCATTCAAAGTTCGGTAGTCTACACATAGTCGAACACTCCCATCTTTCTTGTAAACACAGACTACTGGATGAGCTATATCTGAGTCACTCTCTTCAATTAATCCTGCATCTAATAACTCTCCGATCTGTTCACTCACTTTTCCCTTTAAAGCTTCTGGAATTCGATATATGTAGGGCTTCTTTCTTTCCATGTTAGGTATCAATTGAATTTTATGTCCTTCGACCTTGGCTTTTTTCAGCTTGCCGGTAAATAGTCCTTGATGTTTTCTAAGGAGCTCTTTTATTTTTTTCTTTCTGCAGCTCATTTAAATGATCCAAGTCTACTTCAGAATCCATTTCCAGTTTCTGCGAAGGCAATAAATAATCTTTTTCTGGCACTGTTATTTTTCCAAATTCATCTTCGTTCTCAAAAATGACTCCAACCGTATTGACTCTCATCTGGAACTTCCGGATTTTATTCACGTGGATCTGTTTTTTCCTTCCATCAGGTAATTTAACTAAGTAGGAGTGCGGTGGAATGTGCCTGATAATTTCACCGGGCCCTGTCCAGCGAGCATACAGCTTATTGCTCGAGTCTGGAATAAGTAAATATACTTGATCTCCAGGCATGAAACTTTTGGATGTAGTTTTCCTGTTGAAATAATCCGCATAAGTTTGTTGTTTCCTCTCGGCAAATATTTTCACTTGTTCAACAGCCTGCTCCATTTTTAATTTTAGCTCTTGTAGGTAATACACTGCAGACTGACTGATGTTTGTTGGTAAAGGGACCTCTCCAGACCATGATGATTTTAATACTGCCAACGGCCCTCTTGCTTGTCTCCCGTACATCAGTTGAAA
Source organism: Araneus ventricosus (assembly GCA_013235015.1). Classification (NCBI taxonomy): domain Eukaryota; kingdom Metazoa; phylum Arthropoda; class Arachnida; order Araneae; family Araneidae; genus Araneus; species Araneus ventricosus. The sequence continues at coordinate 119,727 of BGPR01001823.1, read as the reverse complement.
TGGTGATACTCCAGTGGTACAGTTCGGGACTTCACAGTATGCAAATAGAAGATATGGGATGTGCTTATCCCAATTCGAAGGGTCAGTTCTTATCACGTGATGAAGCATTTGTTTCAAGACTTTATTATATCTTTCGACTAAACCGTTACTAGCTGGGTTTCCAGAGCAAGAAAATTTTGGACTGGATCCTAACCTCTTGTGAAATTCTTGAGTAAGCTTAGAGATAAAGTTTGTCCCTTGGTCACTGGCGATAACATTCGGTATCCCAGTTCGCATGAATATCTCAAGTAAAGCATCACAGGTTGATTTTGCTGTTAAACTCCTCAATGGAACTGCTTCGGGCAAGCGAGAATGCTGATCCATGAGACACAGGACATATTTATATTTTCGTGCAGAAGGACGCTCTATAGGTCCAATAATATCGACGTTTATCACCTGGAAAGGTAAGTCAGGTCTAGAGACAGGAGTAATTGGAATTCTGTCAGTTTTCTTTTCAGGACTTCTCAACTGACACTCCTTGCATGTTTTGCAAAATATTTCCACATCTTGGGAAAGTCCAGGCCAGTAGAAAGAATAGCGAATCCTCTCTTTAGTCTTTCTCATGCCCATATGTGCTCCAAATACAGATTCATGAGCTAGTTTCAAAACTTGTTGTCGTCTATCCTGTGGAAGAACGAGTTGTGTCACAGGCTGTCCTAATATCTTGTCCGAATGATGCAACAGACCATCGATAAATGAATAATTTCCCTTCTTAGCTTTGCACTGCAGGAAAGCTTCCTTCAGTGACGGACACGATCTTTACTCCTCTCGTAACCTTGTAGCTCCGGTTGAACTCGTGACGTCATCGGCGTTTTCCAGCGCTTCGGAAATATCCGGATTCATTCTAGTTGAGGGGCTTACGTCACTGTGCCTCATTTCTATTGGCTGCTCCAATTTTTCCTCGTTCCCGCCGCCTTCTGAAGGTTGCTGGGGGTAAAAAGAGTCTGTTTCCCGCCGCTTCACCTGGGAATGCAAAGATAGAGCCTTCTGTTCGCTGTTTATTTCGTCATCAAAAAATGAGAGATATCCGCTGAATGAACTAATAATTCATAAATCCCGGGAGTTATCAAACAGGGCACATTTAGCTTGTCTGTAACTGCTATTAGCGTATCCACATTGTTGAAGAAATTATTTCCACTGTTCTTGTAATAGATAGAAACTCGACAGATTTTCGCTTCTATCTGTCCATCAAATGCAGGAGTTAGTAAAATTTTACTTCCTTCTTGATCCTGTAAATCGGGTATCAATGACGAATGGACGATTGAGATCTGTGTTCCGGAATCAATGATTGCTTCGATTTCTTTCGAATGAATATAAATGTTGATCTTCTTTAAAGGCGTAACAAGATTCTGAACAGATTCTGATTGTAAATGTGATGAATCAACTTTCGCGACCACAGCTTCTTGATTTGCAGATCTATTCTTATTGGAATTCTTGTGAGGATTCTTATCGTTCTGCTTCGGCATAAATTCATTTCTTTTGCGTTTATCCGGGCATTCTCTAGCTAAATGCAACAGACTTCCACAAACGAAACATTCCTTTCGCTTTAGAATGCCGTTATCCCTTCTTGAAATTTCTCGTCTCTGATGAGGGGGAACGTATTTTTCCGATGAAAAAGTTCTTCTCAAATCGTTCCGGGGTTCGTCAAATGACTTTTGTTTTGCTCCAAAGTAAATATCGCACTCTTTTGCTAATTCCTGGGGCCTTAGCCATTTTTCACCTTGCTTCAAGCATATGTGGGAAGCGGTGTCATTATCTAATGCTTGAAATAATTTATCAGAAATAATCAGTTCTTTTAGGGATTCATAATATTCAACCTTACGTAATTTGCAATAATATTCCCATGTAGAAGTGAGTCTGGAGACGAACTGGATATGAGTTTCGCCTGAATTTCTCTTCGCTTTTCGAAAGTTTTCCAAGCACGCCTGAGGTGTTGGTTCAAATTCTTTTAAAATCAAAGCTTTCACTTTAGCATAGTCCTTTAAATCTCCTTCTTTAATGTAAACAAGGACATTTGACGCTTTATCAAGAAGTTTCAATAGAATTTCCGCCTGGAATTCTTCAGGGACTTTCTTGTGCTTGTAAGCTCGTTCCAACGAGTCGAAAAATAAATTCCAAGATTCTGTTTTTCTTGGTACTGGGATCGTCAAAATTTCCACTCCCTTAATGAGCTTATCCAGAGAAATATCGCCATCCCCATTGCTGGTCACACTAGGTGGCGGACTTCTGTTTTCGTCATTTCGAGTAGCTCGAATTCTAGCCAATTCCAATTCGTGTTCTCGTTCTATACGGCGCTGGGTTTCTTCTCTCCGAATCTTTTCTTCTTGTTTACGATTTTCTTCTTCTTGCTTACGATTTTCTTCTTCTTGCTTACGATTTTCTTCTATTTGCTTACAATTTTCTTCTTCTGTCTTTCGATTTTCCACAGTAGAGATCAAAAAGTCTTTAACGAACTGTGCATCTTCCAAATATCCGTTATTAGTCAGCAGTTTCTGTTTCAGATCTCCCATCTTCATGTCGATATTTACCGTTTCACCGAGTTCAGTTAAGACCGTTACAACGTCTTCTTTCTTCACGTTTTTAAACATTTTTTTTACAAGCAAATTTCCATACGCTTTTTTAGTTTATCAAATCTGTCAACGCTAAGCTCTGGTTCTCGAAAGAGAGCGTGTTGTAATGTTGCTGTCTTTTCGAAATGAAAACACCAGATTTTAGAAAAATAGTTCTATTCAGACTTAGACACACACACAAGACAGACAACACACATAAAAGTTATAGTGTGGTACGTTGCACCTTAAAAGCCAAAGCTATTCCAAAAATAATAACGTAATAACGATAGGCCTAAGTATTTCACCTCACCTCACGAGGTTGCCACTCCAACTCAAACTGACTCGTTTACAGAAAGCAACCCTTAGACTACTAAGGAATTGCGCCAAGCATCCGATCAACCATCGCCAACGGTAGCCAAACACTATAACCCTATTCTCTAAAAAATAAGAATAGGCTCGTTTAATTGGATATAAATGTCGTGTTTACGTACAGTATTATTAAAGTTAACATTTATATATGTGGCAATACGATAGATACAAACACTACCAGGACAGATAGAAGAAAAATTAAATAAGTCGATTAGTTAAGCGTTTATATCAAAATTTTATTTGTAACATGGAACATAAATTTCAGTGTAATATTAGAATCAAATACATTGTAAAAACGATAAGTGTATGAAATATTATCAATAGTAAATGTATCAGTAATGCAGTGGTTCTCAAACTTTTTAAAGTCGGGGCTCATTTAAAATCCTACAAATAATTATAGGCGCACTATATACAAATTTCAGAGAAATCTGTTATGATAATAAAATCAAATATAACAAAAAATAAAGCGATGAAAAAAGATAAAATGAAACGCACCTTAAGTTGATTCATTCTTGGTTTATGAGAAACACCAGCCTGATGTGTCCTAGCGATTTATTCGATGTTTGGACATACACTGGGGTTAGAAATTAAGAGAATTTGCAGACTTGGTCGATTATCTCTAGAACTACTGGACCGATTTTAATGAAATTTGATATGTAAATACATTGATACAAATAACCATTCAACAATTGTAATACACACGCATGATCGTGCGTAACACTCGTTGGAGTCTGAAGTTATGAAACAGCGGTTGCAGAATAAACAAAAAAATGGTTTAATAGGGGGTATGGTCCCCTCTTACAGATATACAGGCCTTGCAGCGTGACTTCATACTTGAAATAAGGCAGTTTATCATTTCCTGTGGCAATTGGTCCCACTCGTTCAGCAACGCTGTTTTCATTTCCTGGATGGTTCTCGGAGGGGGGTTGCGAGTTGCAATTGCCCTCCCCAGAGCGTCCCAGACATGCTCTATAGGATTGAGATCTGGAGATATGGCTGGCCAATCCATCCGGCGAATATCCTCACTCTCTAGAAATTCGTCGACCAGAAGAGCTCTATGTGGCCTCGCGTTATCGTCCATTAAAATGAACTCAGGGCCAACTGCACCCCTGAAAAGGCGAACATAGGGCTCCAAGATCTCATCCCTATACCTCACACCTGTCACAGTGCCTCTTTAAAAGACATGGAGAGGTGTACGGCCATCCAACATGATGCCTGCCCAGACCATTAAACCCCCTCCGCCATAATGGTCGATTTCGTGGACATTGGAGAGTAGGTAGCGGGTCCCTGGTTCTCTCCATATGAACGTACGGCGAGAATCGGTGTTTAGGCTGAACCGGGACTCATCAGTGAAGAGAACGGTCGCCCATTGATCCATACTCCAATCTCTATGCTCTCTGCACCATGCTAAACGGACTCTCCTGTTCGTAGAAGTGAGCGGGACGCAAACAGCAGGTCTTCTTGCAAACAACCCTGTCTCATGAAGTCTTTTGGAAATAGTCACCCTTAATACACGGGTTCCTGTGGCAGCATACAAGTCACGGGAGAGCTGAGAAGCTGTAGCACCCCTGTTACGCCTCGCTATAATAGACAAATAACGATCTTCTTTGGCCGTGGTGGCTCTTGGATGACCTTGCCCAGGCTTTCTCTCGATGGATCCGGTATCCTGGAAATGTTTCCATAAGTTACACACGACGCTGGGCGTTAAATTGAACTCTCTACAAATCTGGACTTGAGATTGGCCTTCTTCTAGCCTCCCCACAATTCGCCACCTCATTTCATCATCTAAACGTTGGTGGTTACTCATTTTTACTGTTACAATTTGAATTTTACCGATTGCTGCAAAATAACACCAAGAAATTCGCCGAGGTGTGCTAGCGAACGAAATGCGTCTTACCTTACGCGCGCTTATCAAGCCTGTTTCTCTACTAGCTCCGCCTACACACACTGTAACTACATTTTATTATCATGATTTACGCTCCCTGATGCAAGTCTCGCTGGTCTAGGGGTACGGCTTCGAGTTGGGATGCAGAAGGTCCCGGGTTCAAAGCTTGCTGTAGGTAGATGTGTTCAAAAACTAACGAAGTATTACCCAGCAGTTCGAAAATACGTGATTAATATTTTTCCATGCTTCTAAAATGTATTTTTAAAATATTCACTATAATGTTACATTATATAATATTATTCAGTATAGTGCAATATTATTTAATATGGTATAATATTGTCGAGGAACGATTGTCTTATCCATAAATAAGTGTATTAATAAGAATCCATCAGAAGGGTTTAGAAGGATCACTCGATTCAATTATATAAAAAAATATATCATTTATTCTTCAACGATCAACATCGCGCCTTTTCGCTGGGTGGGACTCTGGTTAGTTTCTACCGTGCTCTCCGAGACAGGAAATACGTCGGCGAGTTCGCCTTACGCGATTGGTTGAATGGCGGAGTGATAAGATACGTCACTCGCTTGCGCCTCTCTGTGAGTGAACAGGAGCGGAGTGCTACAATATTATACAATATTATATGACAATATACAATATTATATAATATTATTCAGTATAGTACAATATTATTCAATATGATATAATATTATACAGTATTATATGACATTATCCAATATTATGAAAAAAACATTGTACAATATTGAAAAAGTCTTACGTTTTACACTGTTTCAATATTGGGAAAAATATTGTACAATATTACTTTCTCGAATTTTATGATATAAGACAATATCTTGTGCTACGTGGGTAGGCATCTCTTTGAATATGATTATTCACCTAAATGTTTTACAATCACTATAATCTACAATGAAAAACCTTCTGATAGTTATTGCATTCTGGGTTACAGTAAGTTCGAATTTTTTTATCGACGCAGGGGGAAGGGAAATGACAAATTTTTGAGAAGTATACGAGGAAGTTTAGGGGAGGCCACTCTCGATGGTTAATTTAAGTATTTGTAATAAGAAGTGTGATAGAAAGAATAGTCACCAAGCAGAAACATAAATATTGCACAATTTTGCATTATTTTATTATTACAAATTAATTAAAATTGTATTAAAGATATTATCAGATAGTAGCATCCTTCACTGTTATCAGACATGCAGACGGAGTATTTAGACGGCAGTGAGATGATTAAAACCACAAAACCCTCATCAACAAACATAAAGAATCTGTATTAGTGTAATCTAATAAGTCAAATGTGTGACTGGTTAGAAATTAAATTTTTCAAATTATCTCTTAGAACTTCTAGCTGGTAGACGGAAAGAAAGAAACCTTCTAACACCACGGACGTGTGTCCCAGATAACATGCACATTTGCAACAAGTGTGATTTTTCTTCATATTAGCTTGTCATGACAAACTTGACGCGACTACTTTGCAACGAACTTCCTGCAAAGTAACAAAGCATAATCGATCACCCACCTTGCAATGCAAATTTGCAGTACAAACTGTGTTGAAATTTTGAAGATTTCCATTGACGAAACATTACACCGGAAGTCGGTCGGTATGGACGAGTTTTCTCTTTTGTTTGCTTACATTAAAAGCCTTGACTTTATTTGCTTGGCTTTTGGACTTCCGCTTTGAAGATTCCATTGACTTAGCATTAGACTGGAATTACGTAGTCACCGCATTTTAATGTAAATAAACAAAACAGAAAACTCGTCCATAGTGGAAGTTCTACATTATTCCAATTTAACAAAACAGAAAACTCGTCCATAACAGCTAAGATAAAGGACAACCTATAAGAATAATCATATAATGTCGCGGCAACATATTACGCTTCCAAACAGTGTAGTTGAAGTTGATATATTTGTATGTTTCCCAGGGCCGTACCGAGGTGATCCTGCGGCCTTGGCGGAACTAGCAAAGCTGCGCCCCCCTTTATGTGACACATTTTCATCAATTTTTCATCCCTTCTATAAAACCCCTACCCGGGGAAAACTACATTCCTGCAAATATTCTTATACACAAATTTAACATATTTTATGATTTATTAAATAGGTTTAATAAAAATTACGTATTCTTAACAAATACTTTAATGAACTATATTCATGAAAAATACTGCACGCAACAAAATAAATGTATCATCAAATAAATTACAAATTGCACATATTTTCTAAAAGACAGAAAATAAAACAAAATCTATATCTTATTGATTATTGCTTCTATTGAACATTGGCTTTTGTGTGATGCATAATAAAGAAGAGAATTTCTTTGCTTCGCACTATGTATAATGTATAGTAAAAAAAATTACTAATTAGAAAGTAAAAGAAATTAGAGCTGAAATTAAGAGTTGAGTATATATGATCTGAATTCAAATTTTATTAATATCAAATGACTTTTTCTAGATCAGAGCTTCCCAACCTGTGGTACGCGTAACCCTGGGGGTACGCGGGGAACAAGTTAGGGGTACTTAAAAGTGATTTTGGTAATGGCGGAAAACACAAAATTTAAGAATATTCTAGAATTTCGTTTCATCAGGTTCGTTTGAAAAATGAAAATCTTACGAGTTCGAAAGCCTGTTTACGGAATAAGAAAAAGGAGAAAGTAGATTAATATCTAGTAATTGAGTAATTGTTAGTTTTCGTCATGACCGGCCACCACGACTTCATCGGGCACTGTGGTTCTCGCATAATAGACCCCATTACGAGCGACACATGCGACGACCCCCCAGTTTACTGGGGTACGACCCGTCATCTGAGATGGGTCCTAAGAGCCACACCACCATTACTGTATCCACCAAGGGATCGAGAACCTGCTTACTTATCCGGCAGCTTCTCATACGTGAACTTCGCCATGCTGGGATCATGTGATCAAATATGCGATTATATAAAAATAAGGAAATAAGTGACAATGTGATTAAATAAGGAAATTAGTTCGTCATTTTAAAATTGAAAAGTATTGTTGCAAATCATACATTTTAATGTAGGATTACGTTCCTCCCATTGGGGTCTCAGGAAGGAAATTGATTCGCACTCCAAAACTCCACAAAACTTGGTATGGGATATCCTCTATATCGCGGTAAATACATATATTAAAAACATAATTAATGTCTTATTTTAGAGATAAAGGGTAACAACAGAACTTAGAAATAAGAAATTGAAAATCGGAATTGTAGTTCAGCGACTACGACTGAGCCCAAAGTTGGGCAAAAATACGCATGAATTGGTGACGCGATCCTCTATATCTCAGTAACTACGTAACTTATGTTAAAAACATAACTAATGTCTTATTTTAGAGATAAAAGGGTAACAACAGAAGTTACAAAAAAAAAACTTACTTAAACTTAAAAACTTACGAGAAACTTCGAGAAACAAAAGAGTCACGCGAGTAAAGTAATCCTACGCCTTTAATATCAGCGGATGTTTGAAAAGACAGCCTCCTGTCATTTTTTAAAAAAATTCTTTAAATTAAAGAAAAAAATTGTACAGTTATTAAATTGATATATTAAAGAGATTTTTTTTGAATTTTAAAATGACGTAAAGAATCCAGTTTTTTAGATGATATTTTTGAAAAATACAGCGAAAAGCAAAATGTTGCCTACTTTTTTATTAACTGAAATTTTAAGGCGACACAGTACCCAAAAAATCATCGGAATATCGAAATTTTTTATTGGCTCATATGATACCTTGAATCATTCTAAATATGCGTGTAAAATTTCAGAGCTGTATCTTCATTTTTTATTAAGTTATTGAACAATTTTTGATTCATTATAGGAGAGTAAACAATGTTGCCACGCCCACTTGTAAGATCGTTGCAGTTTCTGAAAAGCTTAAAATTCTTCAAAATGAAAATAAAATGCAACTTAACAAGACAGCAGGAATGTTGGCCATGTGTAAAGACTATAGGAGGGTTTTATCGAAGGAAAATAATGTTGCACAATTTTGTACAGAAGAAACTAAAAGTAGCTCGTAAACGCAAGGCGAAATTAATTCGTTAGAAAGAGGGAAATAAAGATGTACATTTTTTTTTATGCCTGTTGTAACTTTATGCTAGAGGCAGAACTTTGCATGGAATCATCTCCGAAAAAAGTATTTATTTTTTAAAAAATTGTTAAGATTAAATTTTATTAAAAATTGATGGTTCCTTTGTTTTCCTTTTATATGTGCATTATGCAATTATAATATTTCATTGCCACAAATTCTTGCAACTTTTTATGGTAAGCAGTTTAAATTAAGCTAATTAAAATTTTGTGAAAGTTACAAGCTATTCCAAGGATTTTATATCTTGTTATTGAAGGAATGAAAACTTTAAATTGATATTTCTCCATGTTGTATTTTTGTTCATATACTATTTTTCGAAACCCTAAGGCTTTTTTAATAATTGAAGGAGGTGTGTGAAATTTTTTATTCATGTTCTGAAATATCAGTTTTGTGGAACTTACTATGGAATTAGCTCTAAGATGTCAAAAATAGTAATAGTGAAGTAATTTTTTTTTTAATTTCAAAGTCAAAATTAATGCATTTTTGAGAATTTTTTGTGCGTTTAACAGTAAAAAAATAATAATAAATTAATTATCAGCAGTAGACAGAAGTCCATACCAAGTTTTATGTAGCATATTATGAGGAACTTGGAAAAAATTTTGCAAAAAAATATGCATATTTAAAAAAGCCTTAGGGATTTAAAAAAGTTAATTTTACAAATAATTTTCAATGATTTAAACATTTTGTGTGGGATAGTCATAGAGTATTAGCTTATATAAAATAAAACTAAAATCCAATTCCAAATATTAAAAATAAAAAATATTGTTCAGAAGGTACTGTGTCGTCATAATTATCTTTTCAGCTTTGAAAAGTTGATAGTGATTCTACTCTTGTTTTGAAGAACATATGCTCCAAATTTCATCAATATCAAGCAAAAATTTCGATTTTTTTTTTGTAAAGACAAATAACATTAATCTTTGTATACATTATTGGGATTTAAAATTTTCTGGTTAAATAAGTTACAATTATCAATAAGTTAAAATCAAGGAGATCATGAATTTGATGTAGAATAGTTGCATTAGATTTTGTATGCAATAAAATCTAACAAGAAATACTATAATGTTAATTTTATGTTTTGCTTGTAATCATGCTTTTGTATGCATACTTTTACTACTAATTAAAGCGCATGTATGCATAGGTGACTGTCAGTTGGCGTTCTACAAGACAGACCGTTGAGCCTAGAGTTGCCAAATTTGGTACAAACCTACTATGAAAGATGGCAAAGTACACATCAGTAAGTTTTTTAAAACTTTAATTATTTAAAACTTAAGAAATAATTTTGGGGGGTTCAGCGATAATAACCGGAAATATTATCATTTAAAAATAATTTCTACACCGCCTTATATTTCAAAAAAAAAATTATCTTTCAAATGATAATAGTCCAGTTGTCGTGTAATTTTTTCTGAAATTTGACAATTTTTAAAAAATATTTTTATGTATAAAAATACTAATTTAATTTAATGTTTCTCAATATAAAACCTTCTTTTGTTGTAGTGAAATGCTGCCATTTTCGTTGCTTTTCCAGGTTTTTTTTGTCTAATTTTTTGTTAATTCTTTGCTACTTAAAATAAATTTACTTTTTAAATAGATTTGCTGTATTATTTTGATAGATTTACTTTTTAGCTATGATCTAAAATTCCTTTTTTCACTTAGGGCAGATAATCTTCAATGGAAGCCATACCATCTATTTATATGTAATAATTAGGTAAAACATTCAAGTTATAGTTAGATAAATAAAGTGTAATAAATGTAATTCAAATCTGAATTACGCATGATCGAAATAAAAATTAATTTTCATTGAATTTAATGATATTAAAGAGACATTCTGCCCAAGACTTTTTTAACAATTGAATGTAAAAATCAAAGTCATTAATTTTATTAGATGCAAAACATGTTGCCTTAAAATTTAGTTCAAATTAGCTTGCGAAAAATTAAATAAGTTGATGTTTTTTTAAAATTTGTTGGCATAAATAATATATAATTAATAAAATGGGCGAATCAGCTGGCAGTAGAAGGCGGCTAGTATTTAATTCAACAAAAGCAATTAAGCAATTTAAAAATACAGAAATAATTTGAGTTGACCTCTTTAAAACTAATTTATCTCCTTAGAAAAGAATGAAAATGTCCAAGTATTTCTTTATGCGCCCACTCTCTGATGAAACAAAAACAGAAATGCACCATTTCCTTCGTATTACTTGCCACTAAAGAAACACCGAAGGATCACTCGTCCAATAACGACGAAACCCCTTTATCCTTCCCACAATATAGTAAATAAGATAAAATAAGACCTCCTCACCCTGAAACACAAAATTCTAAGAAAAAGCGCGATTCCCTTTTTCTTTCGAGCTTTTAATAGTCAAATTACGTGAATTTTTTGCCCTAGAGATTCTTAGAGGATTATTCTTAGAGATTCGAAGAAGAATCTTAAGGTAGAGAGGAGAGCTCCCTTGTAATAAGATGCAAAAAAGAAGAAGGAGCATGTTGTTTTGCCATCTCTAGGCAAGAAACACACTCATGATCAATGAAGGACCCTTTTCGCCTTGCTGGAGGGACCCTTTTTTCCTGCGGCAGCAAGAAACTCAAAGTTCCAAGAAAAGGCGGAGGCCCTTCCTCTCTCTCACACAACCAGACAAGCTGACAACTTGACTACTGGACAAAACAACTAGCCGCTCCCGTAATATTTAGTGAGCCACAGAAGACTTACGGGTCTATTCTGGTACCCCCCCCCAGATAGCAAAGAAGGTTGCGGAAAGGTTGCCATTTCACTTTCTATAGGCTGTCCGCGAAAGCATTTCCGCGCAAACCGTTTCGGAAACCATTGCCGCAAGGTGTACATAGGAAAGCTTTTTATGAACTACCTCACCGACATGGTTTGAACGACAAGTCTGCGAAAGCATTTCCGCACAAACCGTTTCAGAAACCATTCCCGCAAAATTGACGTAGGAAAGCTTTTCATTAACCACCTCTCCTATCGTGTACAGCCCCGACCGGTATAGTGGTTATTGCGTTTGCCTTCCAAATCTAGGAACGCGGGTTCGATCCCCGGCTTGGAGGAATTTGAAGTTTTGTCACGATCTACAATCTAATCGTACAAGTAAGTTTAATTAAAAATTAGATTAATGAAATTAATAATTAAGATTTCTAATTAATTGACATTCTAGATAACTCTAAGATGACGTCAGAAGAAGGGGGTGAAAAAAGGGGAGTTGAACCCTTCTGTAAAAGTACTGCTTCGGAGGGGGAAGGGGAGTTCTATTTTTTCCGCCGAAGGAGGGCTCTTAAGAACCTTCTGAAAGGCTTGAAACAAGCTTGCAGTAAAAGCTTGGGGAAATCTTACTAAAAACCTCTGTGCTTCGTTTCCGGTTATTGCTTTTCTGGCTGATTGTCTGAATGAATATTTTTGAACTGATGTACATGCTTATGTAACATTACAAAATCTATAGTTGTTTGCAAGCCTTAATCATATTTTACTTTTAGAAGGTTTTAAAATTATAATTAAATAAATTTTTTAGTTCAGAATTTAGTATTATAGATTTTTAGAGCGCCCTTGGATGAATGATACTTGTAGGTTATATCCCAATTATCTTGATTAATTGACCCTGATCGAAGCTGGTTTATGTGAGTTTCACGATACACACTTGCTTACGTTCCTCTTAGGATCACCAACTTTTGCCGCCAAAATGGTGATGAGAGAACATTTGTTTTTGGATCGTCTAGATGTTTTCAAGTGACAAGTGCGCATGCACACAAATTGATCTTTTTCATGGTGTTTTAACTTATCGGAAAACTATATTGCGGCACATTTTGGGTTGGACTGTTTTGTTCAACTCTTGTTGTTAATTAGGATAAATTTGAATTAGAGAATAAACTTTATTTATTCTTGGTTGAATATTGGTTCAATTGCCGTGTATGTTATTCTGTTGTTTGGATCAATGAATAAATTAAGACTCACAGTATTCCCCCCTATGCTGAAAGCTGAAATAATATTTTTTAAATTGCAGTTACCGCTTAAATGCGTAGGCATTCTTGTCTGGAGAAATTCTAGTTAAAGAAATTTTTTTAAAACCTAGATTCCCTAACATTCAATGAAGTAAACTACTATATACTCAAAGACAAGGCCAAAAACTAACAAAAGATTATGGTATGCTTCGGCTGCACACCGATAGATAAGTAGTTGGTGTTTCTCGCATTTTGGGGTTACTTTTATTAGAATTTGCCAACAACCAAGTAGATTTTCTTCTTTTGTTTTGTTAATGCGTAAGGTTTTCATTCTCAAAGAAAAAAAAAGAGAAAGTTGATTTTTTTTTTACTAATACATTCTTTTAAGTACATAATTTGGTGCATTATTTATTAAAGGAAAACCTTGAAATATCAATAGTATATTTTCTGGATACTATTTAAAAAATTGCATAATAAGGCAGAAGATTCTTGCAAAAAAAAAAAAGAATTGATTCACCCATGTTTACTGTTGTTAGTCTTTGAAATAAAGGATGCATAAATTTTTAATAACGCGAAATTTAATAAAAAAAAACTAAAATATTTGCAATGAATAATGCTGCGAATAATTCGAAGAACACTACAATACTTTCATAACTTAATAAAATTACAATGAAATAACTAGCCAAATGTCTTCAAAGCAGCGTCAAAGCTACAAAATGTACAAATTGAATATAAAATAGGAAAATTTCCGAAACCTGTCAGTCAGAAAGCAATGTTGAAAGCGTTTTTTTTTTAAAGAGGAAATTAAGAAAAAAAATTTGTAATGATTTAAATAATGTTGCAAATACTGAAAAAAGATGAATCAATAAATAATTTAAACAGCGATATTTTAAGTTGCTACCATATAAAATGATAAAAAGAAATTAATTAAGAGCAATAAATTCTGTTACGTTTTCTGAGTAACCATAATCAAGAGTACCAGAGAGATTACTCGTAAAATGTGAACTCGAAGAGACAGAAAAAAAGCCTTTCCCAATGCTCAAGTGTTTAGGAACTAGCGTAATTTCAGGCGTGAAGGAAAAAAGATTTATGAAATTAAATAGCGATGCGTTCCGAAAAATAGATTTTGTAAGAATTGGTTTTTGTTATTATTAAAAACAAAATTCTGTTCAAATATTCAACTGCTTTTAAAATACATTAGGATAATTGCAGGACTATTTCACTCAGCGGAAGAATACTATCCATAGCTTCCACTCTATAACATTCTTGAGTTGTCTCGAACTATAGTTTCCTGCTATGTAATAAGCCAGTTGATGTTTTTAAATTAAAAAAATTTCAGTACAATGTTTAAAATGCATGGCATTGTGCTCAATCTTTCATTTTCGTTGATGCATGCAAAGATACAATAAAAATCACACTGCAAAACAGTATTTGGTAGACATGAAATGTGCCAAGAAAGTAAAGCGAAAACGATGGGTACCGTAAACTCCACATTAACCTCAAAGCTATGTGTGACCCTTCATTCTCATGGTGGAAAATAATTCTTTTTTGATTTGCTTATACCAGTCAATTTTCTTTAATTTTATTGTTTAGTTTGGTTAAGTTTCCATGGGGAAAGAAGAAAGTTGAATTTCAAAGGAGAAAATTCCTTTACAGTCCCACCAAACTGTTGACATAATTTTCTGTTAATGAATACAGCTTTGCCATGGTGAATCCAGGATTTGGGTCAGGGAGGGGGCTGAGATCATAAAAATTTTGTATCGTCATGACAAATCTCAAACCTCATGGCTTATGTAAACCAAAACACTTTAACTTTACAGACTTTACTCACTATTAATCATGAAAAACACTACACTTTTGATAATTTAATAAAATCGAGAAGATTTAGCCAAAAAATTTTAGTCACGTCAACTCACAAGTACAAGTGAAATGACTAGAAAAGTAGGAAAATTTTTGACCTGTCAAGCCAGAAAGCAATTTGTCGCGATTTTATTATTTTTTAATAAAAAGGGAAGATAAGAACAAACAGTTGGGGGGGGCTGCCGCCCAG
>BGPR01001823.1:14455-102427 GCA_013235015.1 Araneus ventricosus | reverse complement strand
GATTGCCCTCCCCCTGGATTCACTACTGCAGCTTTGTCTATTTATGTTAGATCACCTTGCTTGCTTCATTATCTTTTTCCATTGACATTGTTGTAAACAGCCCATTTTTCATCTCTGGTAATCAAGTGTTTCAAAACTGGATAACATTCATTGTGTTTCATGAGTAAATCATAATTGTCAATGTATTTTCTCAAGTGAATTTCTTTCAGTTCATGAGGAAACCCATGAATTGAGTTTTTTCATAGCCAAGTTATTTTAAATGCATTTCAATGCAGGGGACAATTTAATGAAGGAATAGAGTTTCTGTGCTGTCTAGAGTGTTGAGCTATAATGATCAGCATCAATTATTGCCCTGATTTGGTCGTCATCAACTTAAACTGGACAGCAAGGATTTTGCTCATCTTTGAGTAAAAAATCGACTGCTTGAAACTTCACAGACCAATTTTGATTCTGTCTTTCCTTTAAGGTTTTAGCTTCATACCTAACACATCACTTCTTGTGAGCTTGTGGTGCATTTTTCTTTTTGCAAAATTACAAAAGTAAAACATGACAAAAATATTTTTATTTTCCATTTTTTTATTCTGCATGCAACAAAAACTGCACACTCATTCAGTACAAGTTTTTTCCCTTTGCAAAAGTACAATACGACATAAATGTTTATTTTGCTTTTTTTTTTGTCTTTGCCATACAGAAACTCAGACCCAATCAATAAAAGGCTTTTACTGAATGCCAATTATAATATAAACTATAAAACAGCATATGGTTTTTCAATAAAGATTCCTAAAATGACAACTACCACCATGTATGAGTGAAATCCACAATTACTTAGTTGCCTACCCTATAGCTTCATTACATATTGCAACAAGTAAAAACTTGTAAAATATGAGTATAGGATAAATATAATACAGCATTTTAAATAATTCTTACTCATTTTGTTTTAGATTGTTTTCAAATAAAATAAGAACAAAATAATTAATGCTACGTATGTGCCAGATCTTTATCATATTCATTTCTTTTAATTAATTATAAATATTTGACTGAAATAATAAAACTATGCATTAAAGTATTTGAAATGAAATAAAAGACAACAATCTTAACTATTGTCTATGTGTTATTGATGTTTAAAACTAAATTATATTCAAATACATTAATTTCTTTTAAATATATTAGGATTGTTTTCAGGACTAATTAACTGAGTATAATGATACACTATATAGCTTTCCCCATAATGTTTGTCTAAATTGTCTGACTATTGCATATTCTTTGCAGGTCATTCATAAGCTACAGTATAGAGGTAGAGAGATACTGAAAGAGCTATAAAAAAAGAGATTTACATACCAAATTATCATTTCAAGTTAAGAAAATGTTTAGTATCTTTTCAAATGAATTGAATTTAAACACAGTTTGTATTCAGCTTATGAAATTTTATTGTGACATTTCGTCTGACCCTGTTGCACGTTAAATCATACGTAGTGGTCAAACGTCCTCCCGTTGGTGTGGCGTGGAAGTTTGGAGAGGGGGTGCCATCTCAGGTGTCATCCTCGTCATCTGACCGAGGTTCAAAATTACGAGGTCCGTCCCAAAAAATAGCCCTCGTGTTGCTTCAAAACGGGATGTTAATATAACTAAACTTCGTCTTGGATTTTAAATCTGATCTTTACAATTGCAATTCTGTTTAATGGCAACACAAATCTGATTTGAAATTTTTTAAGTCACTGAATTCTGTGCAGTTCTATACTCCTTATATTGTTTTAATTTTACTTTAACTAACTTCAAGACAAAACACACCAGATAAATTTTATTTAATGAGTTATTGTTTTTATGTTATATATAAATATGTTTTGACTGTAATAAATCATTCTTCTTTTTCAGAAACTGATGATAGGAAAGTTTATATATTTAAGCTCATCATGCAATTCAATTCTGAAGAATTAAAAGCAGTTGCTACCCACTTATTATATAAATTTGATAAAGAAGGCATTTTATTTGTGAAAGAAAAACAAGACGGAAATGATGGTAACTTATTTTGAAATTTATGTGTGATTGGCATGCTCTGTTTTTAACTTTATTTTGAATTTCAATTTTATGTAAATTCTATATTCTTTATTCAAAATTAATGGAAAAATTATTAAAAAATAAACATAGAATTCTAGATGAAATAGAAGATCGTTGTAATGTGACTTCTTGAAAAGTGTCCAAAGTCTATTTGAAAAATTCAATTATTTGCCTTTATATTTGTGTATGTGATTAACTAAGGAAGGAGGAGTTTTTTTCAACCCCCTTTTTTTTATTTTTAAAAAAATATCAGTAATTTAATTTAAACCTGGTTACATGCTCATTCAGTCCAAAAACTATATTTGTAGACTTAAGTTGAAAAAGTTACATCTTGCCCTGACAAAATTTAGAATGAAAAAAAAAAGTTTAAGATTTAAGAACTATACATTTCAAAAGGGTTTGAAAAAGTTCAAATTATGAAAAGCAGGAATCAATGGGTATGGTGCAGTGCAGAGGTTACATCTTTTTCTGTTCCCGTGAACAAAAATGCATGTTTTTGCACAACCTATGTTGTCAGCTACTTCTACTTAGAATTGGAAACACTGCTTTGTATGGAATGGTCATCACAATCAGCTGACTAGAATCCCATCAAGCATGCCATGCTAGGAGGTGATAACATTCTCTACATCAACATTCTAGGTACCTTTCTGAGCTAAGAGCATGTCTTCTCCATGGTTGAAAGTGTCTTAGATGATATTCCTGATAGGAAATGACAGCATCGGATGTGTGCTACCTGCACATACATGCCAACTGCTACGGATTTTATTGAAAATTTCCGCAAACTACGGAACTATAGATAAGATTAAAATTTCTATGGAAATATGTTTTTTCCCCTTGCGTGCAATCATTTTAGTTGTATTTCTGGACAATCCAGATTTTTTTTCTACATTTCAATGGGTTTGAAAAATGTCATCTAATTATTTCTAATAATAATGATATACTATATCTATTTCTTGAATTATTTATCCAGGTAAGATATTTTTAAAAAATAGAAATATATTATTTTTTAAAATATGATGAAATATATAAATGATCATAAATTCAACATTTTGACATAAGTCTGTTAACATATGTGTGTGTGTGCGCGCACACACCTCCCACCCTCGTTGACCTTCTGCTACGGACAGCCACCTTTCCAATATTGGCACGTACGTTCAAAAAGTGGACTAGAATGGATTCCTTGTTTTGTTTTTTCCTTTTAGTTATTTTCGATTCACTCTGGGATTATTTTTATTACCTTCTTTATTTATTTTTAGCTATCTCTGTATGATCTAGATTTCCATTGTTCTCTGTTTTTTGTTTAGCTGCTGCATTTGCACGCTTCTTAAACATTTTCTTAATTTTATCTAACTTTATCTTTTTTCTACAAAATATTTTTGTACTAATTAATTTATATTTTTTGTTCTAGTTTAAAATATAAATTTTGCCTCCTCTTTTAAAATTTGTTCTATTTGTTCTTATTTTTTCTTATTGATTGTTTGCATGCTCTATGCCTGCCAATGTTACTCAGGGATGTACCAAAGGGGTGGCAAGATTGGCCCTGCCAAGGGCAAGGCAGAAGAGAGGTGCAAAAATTACCATTAGAAAAACAAGGTTTAAGAGTTAGATTGCCACGATATGCTGCATAAATAAAAAGGAATAAACCTTTTTTTTTTGTCTGATTAATAGCTACATAAGTTGTTAGTTCCTGTGATACTGCACTTTCCCTTACTGGCAGGTGATGGGCTGAATGAGGATAATTTTTTTATAAATGAGGATATAAAATTGGCTAAATCTATGTAAGAAAAAAAAATAGCAGGAAGTTTATTTTTCCTTGTGTGTGTGGACGGGATCATAGAGGGGATGAAAAATTAACAAAAATGTATCAGGCAAGGGGTGGGGTGCAAATTTGGCAGTTCTACAAAAGGCGCAGGATCGCTTTGATAGAGTCCTGATGTTACTACATTCTGTATTGATAAATTTTAGCCATTGAACTTTCTTTCCATTAACGGTCCTACTTTTCTGTTACCCTATGTAGTTCTATTATTTAAAATGTATTCTCTTTGTATATATTTAGACAAGTGTCTTTTTTTTTTCACTTTGATGCTTAGCTTTCAGACACCAGGTTAATAACATCAATAATTTTAAATGATATTTATGGAACAGAATATTAGATTTTCAGTGTAAAATGTGGAATAATATTATTTGATTCAAACTCATGTTTCAAGATTTAATTGCTAAAACTTACATTTAGTTTCTTTTTCTTCATATTCAGCTGAAAGTGATCAAATTGTCAGATAGGAAGCCCTGTTTATGTCCATCCAATTAAGTTTTTTTTTTTATCTCTTTCATTTTTTCTCATAAAACTTTTAACTTATGCTTGACAATCAATGTCAATGACTTAATTCCTAGTTAGGGTTTTTCTTTTCACGTACAGCTTAATGAAATTTCAGCTGTGGAAAATGAGTTTGCTTTGTGGTGTTGGAGTATAGAAACTGTGTCATTGTTTTACTTTAAAACTTTAATTCTCCAACTATTTATACATTTGTTGTAAATATGTAACTTTTTTATACTCTCATCAGATCATTCATTGATTTTTTTATCATGACATTCCAGTTTTTATTGCTAGAAACTTCACTTCTATTAAAATAACATGGTGTCATTACCATTTTTAGTTGTCTGGCATATGCTATTGGAAACTTAAAGGTTTTTTATGGTTGCTTGGAAAAATGAGAAGAAAAGTTTTTCTACCTTTCATTTATGTAGCGTTCATTTTTATTTTGTTGTTAACATTAAATGTATGTATAATTTTAATAATAATTAATTTAATAATATAAAAAATAATAAATACTATTTAATATCTACCACAAACATAAACTCATTCATGTTTTGTTTATTTTAAGTTATTCCAAATTGTAAAATATCTTTATTATAGTATTATTTATTAAAGGTTAAAAACTTGTATCATTTTTTTTTATCTAATTAAGGCATGTTAAATAAATATTGTTAGATCTTTTAAATACATTGTATTCCAAAATGGGATACATAGTCTATGCATAAATTCTGTCATATTTCAGAAAGAATTAAGAAAAATTTTGAAGTCTACTTAAGTAATCCTTTGATGCAAAGTAATTGCTGGCATAGTTAGCATTTTTTTTTGAAAGACTACCATTAACTTTGAAAGTCTTCTAACCCATTCATCTGTAACAGATGACATAATAAGATAAAGTTTTGTGGATTCTATTTTGGTACTTTTCATGCACTTTATGATTCATAAATTTATGAAACTTGTCTTTGCTTATCCTGTCAGAAACTATTCCTGTTACTGAATCGTTCTATTGCTGTTAAAGAAGAATTCTACTGATATCCAGGTTTTAAATCCAGACCCAACTTGCACTCATCATATACAACAATCTCTCCACTTCTTGATTTCCCCCATCTGTTGCTATAAATGCCCTCTTTTTTTCAATAAACTGAAAATAAATCCTGAATTTGTTCCACCTGCTATTGACTTTCCAACATATTAAGAATAGTGTGCTATTTACCAAACACTTAATAGAGTATCTATAAAATGATTAGAAAAGTAGTCTTTTTGATAGGATTTTAATTTTTCTATTAATTCTAAGTATTTTGGTGTAAAATGAAGCCGGATAATTCAAACCTTTTTCTCTTTGTAAAATTTTTTGTACACTGAGATGTAATTTTTAAGTTCAGATAATTTTATCACACAGTTTTGTAGAATTATGTATTCTCTTTGCAGTGTTTGTAAAACGATGGTGCAGACTACGAGGGAATTTATTATTTTACTATAAAACTGAGGACCAAGTAAGTAAGGATGAGTTGCATTTTCCCAACTCAAAATTGTTACTCAGTAATTCTTATAGAGGATTGTTTCCTAAATTTTAAAACAATTTTGATATTTTCAGACTTATTAAACAATTTTTGTTTATTAAGCTTATCAATTATAGGCTTATAATAATAACATTCTTGGACTTAAAGAAACAAACATGTTCGTAAATTTTTGTTTTTGTTCTACACGTTAATTTGGGTGATTTATAAATGTTTTTTTGTTCCAAAATACATTTTGTTCTTAATGTGTAAAACAAATGTTTCTTCATTACTCAGCACACGTTAGCAACTTACATTTTAAAACCCTGTGATAGAATTGGGTAAAGATCTTTATGAAGAATATGTGTCACAGTTCCATTTTCAATAGTAGAAAAAACATTTTTTTTTAATTTACTGAAAATTAAATTCATAAATTTATAGGCAGTTATCAGTTTAATTATAATATATATATAACTCCATTTACTTATGAACTGTGACATTTCTGAACTTCTAAGAGCTTAGTATTCTGAGTTATTTATTTTTATTTGCTGACTAACTACCTTTGGTGATCAGAAGATCTGCTTACCATATCAGCAGTAATATTCCAATTTAAGTAGTTTTATATATTTATTATTTCATTTTTTATTGATTATTTTGAATAAAAGCTATCCAATGAAGTAATTTCATATTGATTTACTGAATAAAACAGTTGTGGTAACATTGGATGCTTAAACTAATGACCACTGTAAACCAATTAAAAAAGTTAAATGACCAAGTAAATTTTAAATATTTAAAAAAAAAGAGTATCAAGAACAGAGGCGGCGCCAGAAATTTTCCGACGGGGAGGCAAGACATCTCCGACGGGGGGGCAAGCGAACTTTCTCTAATACAATAACACACAATATTTAATTTTATATTTAATTAAAGGTAATTAACAATTAATTAGTGAATTCAATTATAAGAATTAATTATTTGGAATAATTAGCTATTTGTATAATGTCGGTGCAGTAAGAATTGTCTGACGTAACGACAAGCAGTAATAGAAAATGAAGAATTAAAAACATAAATCTCGTAGGAAATGAAGTGTACCGCATTGATATTAGGGAACAAAATGCAGATTGTTATCTAAATCTCATAACTAAATAAAATAATAGCCGAAACAAGTGAAAATAATTATTAACTTTTTTTAAACCTATAAATGCATAACTACATATTTAAAATTATTGGCAAAATCAGAGGACCAGTTCCCCAGCTCCAAACACTGGACCGATATCGATAATTTTTATTTCACCTGCAAGCTTATGATATGTCATCAATGGTCGCCTGCCCCTACCACATTCCATTTTCGAGAGAAACTGAAAAAAATACTTCTCTACTGCACATTGTCTTTTGCAAAAAACCATGAGATAGTTCCCCAGCCTGAACCACTGGACGGATTTCGACAACTTTTACTGCATATGAAAGTTTTTGACGTTTAGATATATCATCACTGGTCCCCTATCACCCACCGCCCTTCATATTCTAAATACATCGCAAACTAAAGCTTTCCTAATGTACCTCAGCCTCTACAACCGCCAACTTATTTCTCCAAGTTTCAAGCATAGGTACAGGATATTAAAATTAGAGGCGAACAGCTGGTCGCCAAAGGCGGGTAGTCTATATATTTAAAATAATTTTCTATACCAAAGGACCAATCCAACCACTGGACCTATTTTGACATTTTTTTTTTATATGAAAACTTACGACTCCTAGGTCAGTCATCAAAGATCGCCTATCCCCCACCGACCCTCATTTTTTAGAGAAATCGGAAAAACACTCCTTCACGGTACATTCTCTATGGGGAAAAACCTTGACTGCGTCCCCAGCCTCAATAACTGGACCGATTTCGCCAATTCATCTGATCACTTTGCAAGTATAGATAACCACTCAGAATGCCTCATGTTTATTGTGCAAGTTTAAAACAGTATTTTTGAACAGCTTTAATGAAAACGGTTCTTCAAAAAAGAACAAAATATCTACTCTAGGGAATGGAAACATTATTCAGAGCAATATCATATTGCATTTATGGTGCTGAAAACTTTTAGTCAAATTTGTGCAAAATATTAAAACTCAAATGTGGATTTTTCGTTGTCCCTTATCCTGTTCTATTAATCTATATGCAGTATTTAAAACTGAAAAAAGGTAGTGGTTGCGAGCCGCGAAGCGCTGAGCACAGCCAGTTTCTCTCCCTCTTTATGTATATACTAGCAGTGCGCGCCCGTGGAATCAGGACTTCAACAAAATGAAAACAAAACAAAACAAAAAACCCACAATGGCATGAAAAAGTTCTGAAAACAAAACAAAAGATACACATTATTGATTTTCCCGCTAATTTTTCTTCGCGATAATGACATTTCAACTGTAGAAAATACAGAGTACGTTAATCCGAAACAATATTAAAAAATTGCAACGTGAAAATGATTATTATAAAGCAAATAAAATATGCGAGACATAAACACGTTAAGACACTGCCGAAAATAATAATCGAAGTCATTCAGTTGAAGGTTATGACGTCACCTGCGCTCTGCACCGTCAGCCATTGAAATTGCCTACAACGTCCCGGAAAAGCGTCACGGGAGGGAGCTCGGTAGATAAAAATATCTTTCAACTAACCAGGAAAAAATGAATTTAAAAAAACTGGAAAATATATTTTAACCGTTCTTGTTTTAAATACGACAGAACCGTTCCAGTTATAAGCTGAAAAAAATTGAAAATAATAGTGTTATTAGAACGTCGGATGCAGCAAATTTAAAAACAAAAATTAAATTTCGATCGCAAAACTGACTATTTTTAAAAAATTTCTCAAAATTCAGTAAACTACGTTTGAAGCTCAAAACAAACTTCATTAGAACGAAAATTGTTTGCTCTATCCGATGGTGCATTGATTGTTTTTCAGCGATCATTAGAAAAGATACTACACCCGTAAACGTGCCAAAAATGACCCAAAACATTAAATAAAAAAATTTTCTAGAATGAATTTTAAAATTCCGGCTTCGAGGTTCATTAGTCACCTTTACGATTACATGTGTGCCAAATTTCATGACTGTGAGTGCAATAGATTCGTCTGGACATCGCGCGCACGCACGCAAACGTTTCCTTTTATAAGTATAGATTCTTTTGAAAAAAAGACTTTGTGTCTGCTTGGATCTTTAAGCTCTTTCGGAGGTCACTTTTTCATTTTTTTTAATTGGAAAAATATATCCCTAATTGTTTCGTCGGTATTTGTTGATGAAAGGGAATAATATCATCTATTTTTCTAAAGTCGTTCAGCTGAAAGTTGCATTCGATGATGGTCGCAACCCATAGCAGACTTTTTGTCAGAGAATCAGCACTAGAAAGGTAAAAATGAACTCTTGAATGTTAACCCCGATTGAGACCGAAAAATCACTTTTCTCTTTACAATGGGAAAGGAATAATTAATTTTGATATGATTTCCGGTGTTGATTTTGAGTGTATGAATTTTTTGTTCTTTCTTCCCTGCATTCTCTCTTAATAAAAGGTCTGTGGTCAGAGAGACGAAAGGAATGCATTTGAAGTTGAACGGGTGACCAACCCGACAGATTAGATGGGTTTGAGTGGCCGTTAATAGAGATTATTTTAACATTATGTCTGTGGGCCGAAAAATTCCGTGCCGAACAAAAATGGTCGCTGAGAGGAGTGACCTCTGTGTATCGCCACTCTCTTGTTTAATATAGATACTTTAGTTTTCCCTAATAAATTTACCGACAAGTGATCAAAGCAGTCAATGGAAATAACATAAGATGCAAATGTTCACCCGTCTTGTTGATCTCTTAGCCGACCGACCGAAAACAGTGGACAAAATGCGACATCTGATGCACTTGTCACCTTGTCGGTTATTCTGTGCGCGCTACAGGCCAAATGGACGACAAGTGAAACAGATGCCGGTCATTCTGTTGATTTAAACGTTAATCAGACGTCAAATTTGGACACAAATAGCTTATCTCGACCGTTTACTATATAATAACTTTAAGATGGGATTTAAAATATTAGATTCCTTGATACCCATCTCTCCACATCTCCCGAAACAGAAAAGATTTTTACCGACCAAAGTCTTCATTTCTCGGCGACGGAGGGGCAAGCGGTCACCGACAGGGGGGCAATTGCCCCCCTTGACCCCCCGCTAGCGCCGCCCCTGATCAAGAACCATTATCATCAAAATCAACAGTTAACAGTGGTGACATTCTGATAAGATATACACAAATCTGCAAAAATAAAAATGTTCAACTTCAGGTATGCAAGATCAAACCTCAAAAATTATCAATTGTATAATTGATTGTAATGTTGATAAAACATAATTTAAATGGAATTATAAACTGTTTGTCTTAAAATATTATTTTTGATATTTTTTGCCACATTATGGAAGCGATTTATAATAAAGTTTAATATCAAGTAAAATTAACATAAGGAAAAAAAACCCCACAAAATCAGCTGAAACAAATTCCAGGTTATCATGTGTTCAACATAAATTTTGTTAAATGCTTGCTTGAATTATGAATTTTGCACCATATTGTGCACATTAATCTGATAATGCGCTGTAAACTGAAATCTTCAATTAATGATGCCCATCCAAACCATTGGACTGAAACTCGTCTCGGGACGGCTACATTTCTTTTAACAATGTCAAAACGTCTCCAGGTAGTCTTTTATCTGATACTAATATGTTTCCCATAAAAAAGCATGGAAAATGATTTAATTCTCAAATATTACAGTTGATTCTTACCATGTTATGGGCACAATTTAAAATTAATTTTAACTTCAAATAAAATTAACATAATAATAAAATAAAGTATAAATTAAGGCAAAAAAAGGCAATAATTCCTAGATTAGGAACCTATGTTAGAGGGAGGCATTTAAAAGATATTTAAATTTATGACTGCCTTCTGCCATTCTGTTTGCCGTGTTTTAATAGGATTTACTGAAAAATTGATCTAGAATATTATTTGACATAATATTAAAAATTTGCAAGATGTTCAAGCTAATATCATTGGAAAGATGATTTTCTTTAGTTTAAAAAGTGTTTTGCATATACATGCATATACATGAATTCTAACGATAGAGAAGTGCATTCCCTCATGACCTTCCTAGCCTTGTTGTGATTTTTTCCTTGTCTCTAGCTTCTACCTTTGCTCCGAGAAGAATAGGCAACATCTTGTCCTTGCAACACAGTGTTGCCTTTCCACCACCTCAGGTTTGCTCCAGCTGGGAACCTATCAGGATGATTTCAAAAATTTGGAAAAATTGGAGTAAAGCATCGCACAGAACGTAAACTAAAGTCATTTGAAAGATAATTTTCTTCGTTTTAAGGTGGTGTAAAAATAATTTTCGTTCAGTTCGGGAGTAATCGAAGTAAAAATGAGAAAAAAACGCCAACATTTTGCTTAGATTCCGAATAATTTAACATTTAACTAAAATTTCGAAAAACTGGCTCCGAGGTGCATATCTTCAGCACCAAAAATATATCTGTGCCAATTTTCATAGCTCTAGGTACAACGGTTTCTCCTGTAGACATCCAACAGATAACTATTGATTTTTATTATTAGATCATTTTTAACTTGAAAATTTCGCATTTTTTCATCCAGTATTCTGAACCTGCTGGAGTATTTGTATTAGAAGATTATCGTGTTTGTATAGATGAAAGTCCTGAAGTAGCATATTGCTTTAGTTTGAGTGAGTATTTTTTGTATAATTAGTGTTACAATAATAAATATAATATGTATAAATCTGTCCTGGAATGTTGATTTCTCTTGATAGTTAAATAGGAAGGACTTCTGTAATTTATTCAGTGTGTAGTTTTGCATATTTTATCTTATTTTTTAAACTGACTTTCAATGAGCAAATAGTTTCAGAATATACGAGGTTTGTTCAAAAAGTAAACATACAATGTGTATACGCAGAAAGAAAATGTTTTTGTTGAGTCCCTTTTAAGTGGACATGTAGTTAAATATGAATGACCGGACCATCACAGCTAATAATATACAGGTATGAGATTCTTCCGCTTTTTGTTATTTTGGAGAAATTCCGCTTTTTTATCTTTTTTTATCTCAAAATTCCTTTTTTTCCTGCTTTCCGATTTTTTTCCCCTGCAAAAATTTGCTTTTTCTTCCGAAAATTCCGCTTTTACACACAAAAAAAAAAGAAACCTTTCTATCTTCATTTTCGAAAGAAAATTCTGGGAAAATATGCTCGACCATGCGGCTTAACTCCACCGGCTAGGAAACTAGCTGATTCATCTTCTACTGACGAATCAACATTATAGTAGCAAGACGTACAAGGGTGAACATTCCAACATTCAGTGCCATTCGAAGTATTAAGTACCACCTTCTTGCAGAAAACAAAACCTCTGTTGCACATTTTGAAAAAAAAAAAAAAAAAAAGATTTTTTTTGTATGAATTAAATGAACATGTTAAAAAAAATTAGTTGAAAACATAAGGTCATCTTATAGGGCATACCAAGATGAAGAAATAAAAAAATGGGACAAAAACATTTAAATAAACTACATAAAAAAAAGGAAAAACTCCTGTCAAAAGAGGCAGCTAAAAAGCTATGTGCAAAATAGCAGAGAATAAGACATAAAAAAAAATCTTCGCAAAATAAAAAATAAAACAGATGATTTACCTAGGCATTCTGGAGATAATGTAGTCCTGACAACTATGCCAGTAATTAAACAGAGAGATACTAATGAAGACTGTGCAGAAACTTTAGCTTCTACTGAAAAGAAACTTGCAGAGGGTGCAAACACATCCTTTATTGAAGAAAAATCTGTCGAAGATAGGAGCCCTCCAAAACAAGGGGTGAAGCGTGTTAATGGAGATCTGTTACCAACAAAAGCCACACAAATAAAAAAAAAGAAAGAAAACCACTTCTTTAACAATTAAGGGAATGTTTCAAAGGGTTTCAAATCACAATAATGCTAAATGAATATGTCATTGTAACTGTACAATTTCTCGACCCCTCTCACTTTATAAGGTGCGAAATCATTGTGCTGTTACTTTTGTAAAAATGTATAAAAATAAAAGAAATAAAACAGAATTCACTATATGATACATTATTATAATTTATAAAGAGCTAATACACTTTACACAATTGCCTGAAGCAAAAGAAATTATTTTTCCTTATTTTTATTTATTTTTTGAGCTAACTTTTATCAAAAGGCTATTAAATATAATTCTTCTCAGACTTCTGTTAGGTGAACGTTGCATCTCAGTGATGTACAGGTGGTAAATATGTTTTGTGGATAACAGCCTTTGTTGCTTCAAATCCCATAACTCTTTTAATTCAAGTTTAAATATGTCTTAATGTCTACTTTTTTTTCTGATGCC
This sequence comes from Araneus ventricosus, assembly GCA_013235015.1. Taxonomy (NCBI): domain Eukaryota; kingdom Metazoa; phylum Arthropoda; class Arachnida; order Araneae; family Araneidae; genus Araneus; species Araneus ventricosus. The sequence goes on along the minus strand of BGPR01001823.1, from coordinate 89,185 downwards.
CCTGATGATGTATTAAACTTGTTTGTTGACTTTTAATGTGAATGATTTAATATTCTTTTTCTTATTTATACGTACTGAATTATAAATAATTAAGTTATTAATTATTATAGTGTAACATTTTCATCATGTTGCATGTTCTGATGTTTTACTTCTTTCGCGTATAAATTATGGTACAAATTTTTTGCTCGCGTATGATTTCAATCTTTCTGCTTTTTTGCCAATCTCATCCCTGAATATAGGAACTGTGAACCACACAAAATGGACCCCATTATACGATTGTCTCATGTGTCATACTCTGATAGTGAGGTATGCCTTCTCATTAGCGATGAGACCGTAAGCCAGGCTCACCACCATTACTGTGACACCAGGGGAACAGAAATCTTGACTATTTATATTGTAACTTCTTATCCTCGTACTCGGCGTTTCCCCTGAGAATTTATAGGTAATGCTGACATTGACCTAGATCTGTCTGCTTTAATTTCTCTATTGTTTCCATTCCTGTGCTAAATCTGGTTCGAGTGGAACATGTTTACAATGGCTGATTCTCAGAATCCCACCTAATATTAAAAGTGCTCCATCATTCATTTTCTTTATGCAAAAAACGATTACCCGTTAGATATTCTCAAAGAAATTGTTGCGCTTTATGGGAATATTTTAAATTGACAAAATGGAAAGAAATGGTGCTGGGAGGTCTCTGGAGGTAGTTCTGATGTTCATGATGAATACATGAATGGTACACTATCTGTGGTCTGTGATGAACTTCTTCAAAGCGAAATTAGGAAGCAGTTTGCACAAATCGGTATCTCGCAACGAAAGAAGTGTATAAAAGTATACCGGAATAAGTGTCTAAGACAGCTCTTTATGAAGCTGTGACTGTGACTTTAGGATGCAGGAAATTGTGTGTGCACAGGGTTTCTAAAATGTTAACAAAAGGAAACGAAACAGATGGGCTTCGTACTCGTCTTCTTCACACACTATGCACAAAGAGGTGATGAGTTTCTTGATCATATTGTGACTGATTTCAAAATTTGGTTTATCATCAAAGACCTGAATCCAAGCAACAATCAATGCAATGCCTGCACATTTTTCAAAGGCCAAGAAACCCAAAACTCGAATTTCAGCTAAGAAAATTGTGCTTTCTGTTTTCTGGGACAGAATGTCTGTGAGGGCTTGGTGGTGAGGTCTGGGCTTCGGAGTCGGAGGATTCCAGGTTCAAAACCTAATTCCAACAAAGATCCAGTGTGCATTCAGACCTGGTGCATGTCAAATCTGATGTCAAGGTTCAAACATGTGGCACTGAAGTCTGGAGAGAGGGGTGCAGGCTGACGTGTCGTCCTCGCCATCTGACCACAGTTCAAAATTATGTGGTCTGTCCCAAAACAGTCCTCATGTTGTTTTAAAATAGGACGTTAAGGTAACTAAACTTTTGGAACAGGAAAGAAGCTCTGAAAGAAGGAACTACAACATTCTTCTGTTTGACTTCATGGAGGGCCATAGTATCTTGTTGGTGAGGTTTCTACTTCAAGACCGGATGATCCAAGGTTCGAAATCCAATTCCCTGAAAATCAACTGTGTATGTAGGCTTGGTGCACATTTGAGTCTGACATCGTGGGTCAAACGTTCCCCCGACCCCCCCTCCGCTGGTGTTACGCGGAAGTTTGGGGGGTTGCCTGTTCAGGTGCTGCGGTTCAAAATTACGAAGTCCGTCCAAAAAGAGTACTTTTGTTGCTTCTAAACGGGACGTTAACTAAAACTTTTGTTGCTTCTAAATGGGACGTTAACTAAAACTTTTGTTGCTTCTAAATGGGACGTTAACTAAAACTTTTGTTGCTTCTAAACGGGACGTAACTAAACTACAATTTGACTTCATGGTTCACGACACCACTATTAATGTTACTGCATTTTCTGAAAATTGTAGTGTCTTTGACAGGTAATTCAAAACAAATGGAGGAGATTGCTGATAAATGGTATTCGCTCACTTCATGATAATGCTCCGTTATGCAGTAATTGCCAAAACACATCTTAGTAGGCTCAAGTAGGAAGTTGTGGGTCATCCGTCATACTGCTTGGATCTTGCAGCCAGCTATTTCCACTTTCTTTACCTGAAGAAACATCTTTCTTGGCACATTTCAGCAACGATTGTAATATTAGAAATGATGCTGCAATGTGGGTTCGGCAACAACTGGTAGTATTCTATGACTGATATACAGAAGCTTGTACTCTAACTTAACAAATGCTTAGACAGTGATGGCACTTATGTAGAAAAATATATCAGACACCAATAAATAATATGTAGTAGATGCTTTGGCAACTAAAAAAAAATTTGCATGAAAATGAGCCATTGTATCTTTACTTTTCGAACACCCTTTGTAACTTAGTATACATAATGGAAGTTATATTCTCAAAATTGTATATTTTAATTCAACCTGATGGATTATATTCTCTTAGCTATTCATAGCTATATAAAACTAGAAGAAATTTAATCAATATTGCATTTGTGCATTTTTAAGATAATGTGATTTATCCAAGCTGCTTTTATTCCACATGCTTAGGTTGGACAGAATTCGCGTTTATGTATTATCAAAGCTGCACTTAACATAGTTGCATATTATTGCTATTGATAATTTTATAAGTTTCTTTAAATTGTATTGAACAAACTTTCTCCCAAATTAGTGTAAGACGTTGCGAATCATTGTAAACAAAGCAGTTTAGACTGATCTGTCATTCCTTATTAATCTATAAATGAAAAAAAAATATTCTATGGTACTCTTTTCAGTTTTTAAGCATGGCGAAGTTGGTGAGCAGCTTGGAGCGCATTCAGAAAGTGAAAGAGACTCATGGGTTCAAGCACTGCGTACAGCAAGTTTTGAATGCATGCAGTCACAGCTTTCTACTCTGCAAGCAAAGTTGGTAGCATTAAAAGCCACAACTGGTTTCAGTTTTCCACACGATTCAGTATTTGTGTCTAGTAAACGCCAAAGAAGTTTCACAACATGTTCTAGTAGGTTACAGTTTGTTTTATTCTGAAGTATTACTATGATGCTATTCTTTAGTTTATGTATTGAGTAGTACTGCACGAGCAGGAAGTTGACATAAATTACGAAAACTGAGTTTGGACTAGTGCAATGGCATGAGTAATGCTTAACATCATTGTTTGTATGGGCCTTTGTTTCAGATGCAGAAGGAATGTTAAATTAGAAAATCTCTTATTCAAAACGCTTTTAATGGTACATTTTGCAACTTTTTAAATGGGGCAGTAACTATAACTCGAAAAGTTATAATCGGATCTTCACAGAACTGGTATCGATGAAAATGCCTCGAGGAGACAGGTTTATTCGGATAAACAAGATGATTAACCGAGTTAATTAACGGCTATCTCAAAATTTCCCATTATGCCTATCAATTTTTTGCGCTGAACGACTCCCTGTCATGAAATTAGCCCCCGCACCCCAAATTTTTACAGAGTTACAGTGTTTTGAAAAATGCCGTTTCCATGTTAAATGAATTTTAGGAACTTTTGACGATATCTCGGAAGCTATTATATATTTCTCAAAAAAATTTTCACTCTCTAAAAGAGCACTTTTTTTGCATAAATCATAAAAAAATTCATAAATACAAAAATACTTTTAAAACTTGGTTGTGAAAAAGAAGTGAATTCTAACAAAGTAAAATTTTTACATGAGAGCAAAGCTGAGACGTTATAACGCCGGTATCCAAAAAATCAAGGAGCATATCTATAATAGTTTCCGAAATATTTACAAATTCTCACTGTTGACAGGCAACCCCCACATTTTGAGGGACAGTCTATTATATTTATTTGCACTTATCGGCCTACTCTTCGTGAAGCACGGGCTTTAATTGTCATTATAAAATCATGGTTGAATGAATATTTTTTATTTTAATATTAGACTATTTTAACACGAAATTAATTTTGCTTTCTTTTCGAAAAATTAAACAGATTTTACTCAGATGACATTGAATTTGCAGTATTTAAACAAGTAGAATTTCTCATTAGAAGAAAAAGTAATTATATTGTTGATTTACCATTTGTAACAAATCAGTTTTAGACGAAACAAATATACCGTATATTTCCGAAGATAAGACTGCTTTAGCTAGAGGCGGCCCGAGGTAATTTTACCAACCGGGAAAAACAACAATTTGGCTCCTCCCCAACCAAAATCATTTTTAAATTCTATGTTGTCTGTATTTTAAATCTCCAACAGAATTTTACTTAGAAATATGCATGTTTTATCTGCAAATATGACTTAATAATGTTATGGTCAGAATTTTTTAATTTCAGAAATATTTAAGAATATAAGGAAGTCTTACAGAAACTAAAATAATGTATTGAACAAATTTATTTAAAAAATGTATGATTTTTTATACAGTATTATAAAGTCTCTTCACGTGATCACTTTTCTTGCCTTTTTGTCTGCAAAATCTTTTATAATATTCTCAATATCAATGCTCTTCAGAAGGTCCCGTTCAATTGATATGGTTGCCAAATCAACTAGCCGCTCCTGCTAGCATGTTATGTTTTAATCAGTTTCAGTTTCTAAAAACTTCTCTCGCCAGTAACAACAATTACTGGTAAGTCAGAAAAATCCACTGTGTTAGTTTTATAAGATACGCATAATTCTTGAGAGGTTTTTTAATAAGATACGGCCTTTTTGCTTCGAAATAATGTCGGGCAGCTCACAAACATTACTAAGTAGGAAAAATTATGCCTTTCACGCTTAGAGGGCAGTATAGGCAATGTAAGTTTTTGGGCCCCCACCCCAACTTCCAAAACCATATAACTTATATTGATTTGAATTTAATATCTAAATATTGATTTGAATTTAATATCTAAATATTGATTTAAATTTAATATCTAAATAAGCAGTTTTGGGGCAACAAACAATATGACAAATTGAAATTTTAAATAAAATGGTTAAAAAATTACAAAACTTTTTAACACAATTTAAAATACAAAGTATCCCAGGACTGTTGACATGTGACCCATTGATCTGCTAATAAATTCGAAAACATTAAAAATATTCCAAGAATAATGTTCTGAATTTAAATGACACTGGATTTTAAGTTCAGTAAGTTCTAGAACACACTTTTTGTAAATCAAATGGAAGCCCTGAAAATAATTTTAAAAAAGTAATATTATCGGAGGCCTCCCCAAAGTGTCAGGGCTCATAGGCAGTTGCCTATTTGGTAATCCGGCCCTGACCATATATCTTGCTTATCGATGTGAAACGTTTTATTACTTTTTTTTTAGCCGTGTTACAATTTTTTAAAAAATCAAAAACTTATCAAGGAAAAAAATAAAATTTCTGTGAAAATAGTTCGTAATTTTACAAGTTTTCCTTTAATGTTTAGCACTTTCTGATGATTGGAAAAAAATGTATGGGAACTTTATAAGTACAAATTTGATTATTCAAAAAACAGTCTGAATATTATTATTTAAAGAGTAATGCTCAAGTTAAAATCCAACAAACCTTATCACTCTCAGTACTGTTGTATGTATTTCCGGTTTCCAAACTATTTTTGACGTTTTCTTTATTGCTAGATTCTTCGCAGTCATTTAAGACTTTCAAATGTTCTACTGCTTCTGGTTCAAGTAATTGTAACTTTGCATGCTCTCCCGCTTGGTCCTTGTAAACGAGTTAACTTGTTAAATAGTGCTTTCTTGTACAATTTACAATATTAGTATTGTCAATATCGAAAAAATAGATATTTATTTCTGAAAATTTTAAAATAACACACCAGAATGATAATAACAAAATTAGCTGTGGTGTTGAATCCACAGAAACTTCTTGTTCGTGGTTCGAACAATAAGTTATATTGTCGTTCTTAAAGTTTTCTGGAGTTAAAGATCGCCCTTCAACTGTTGTTGACAGATCTTCTCTGGATTCAATATTTTCTATTTTGATGATTTTTTTTCAAAATAGACGCCTGCTTTTCATTTTCTGCCGCTATTCGTGCCTTTCTATTCCTATAAAACATACCGGATTTTTTTCTTTTTTCAGACATTTTAGCGAAATACACAGCACTTATAGGTATAACATTATCAATTTAAATTTGCTGTTCAGAATAAAAATAAAGCGTGACATTCATCGGTTTTTCTTTCAACACTGTGTGTCAAAACGTTTCGTCAAAGTAAGAATCCGATGAGAAATGGTGTAGACCAGGGGAAAAGTTACATTTTCAACAGGTTTAATATTTTTTCGGCCCACTATGCCATAAAACTGAAATACAATAGTCGGTTAGGGAGAACGAGCCTCTCGGACCAAAGGAAAAACCACGAAATGAAGAAGGGAGAGTGTGGGTGGCAGTCATTCTAGGAAAATTAGGGCAGGGAGGGCTCATTTTGAAAGCGGGTGAGGAGGGGCACAGTAAACCGGACCACACCTATGGTCAATCCGATCCCCGAGGATCGGGTTGCCCGTGGGTGCAGTCTGCTCAGTCCGCCCTATGAATGACCTACCAAATTTTATGGCCTGATGTTCGTGGAACAGATTTTGAGACCCCTCCAGGATCTCGAGGCTTGAGCTGAGCACCGGCGCCGGTACGAAAAACTGAAGACGGGGCGCCAAGATGAAAGGAAAATTTTTTGCCGTTTTCGCCAGAGCTCTCATGCCAATTAAACCATTTTTTCCCTCCCCTTTACATTCCAGCTTTGGCGCCACCCGGAATTTGGCGCCACGGGCCGCCTCTGGCACCAGCAGTATCGAGTTTCATGTCAATCGGCCTGTGTCTTTGTTCCAACCTACTTGAGGTATTGAGTGATAATTTGTGCTAAAGTGCTTTTATTTGGCTTGTGAGGAACATATGTATAATGTTTCACCAAATTGCCCAAGCTGTATCACATTTCATGTGAATCGTCCATTTGCCGCATATATTTAAACGACTTTGTCCTACCCTAAACTCATAGATTAAGTTAGCGTTTCTTTAGCCCTAAAGTATTTTTAGTTGGCTAATTAGAAGTATATGTAAAAAAATTCATCAAAATTTCCCTAGCCGCGTCCAACAGTATGTCTATCGACCCAAGGGTTTACATGTAAGGACTTTTCCCCAACTAGGATAGAGCTTATTTGCACCTATATTACTTCAAGTCGGCTAATGAGGAACCTGTGTACCGAGTTTCATCAAAATTTCGAAGTCAAGTTTCATTTTCGAAAAAGTAATGATATCTTATCGGTGAATTTTTATATTAATGTTGTTAAAAACAATGTAATTTTTATTAGCTTTTTAAATAAAGGTTTGTGGGTCTTATAATTTAATTATTTTTGTTTTAAGGTTATGATCCTCTACAATATGAGCCGTTTATGGAATTGAGTATATGTAAGTTATCTTATGTATTTCAAGTTGATGGTAAAGATTGTTTTTACAGTATGTTTAAAATTTTATTTTATAGTATTTTTTATTAAAATGTGTAAATCTTGTAATGTGTAAGATTTATTGCAAATTAGCTGCATATGCTTTACCCATTTCACTGTATTTTATGTGTGCTATACAGATAAAGTTACATTCGCTGTAATATGGAAAGCAAAGAAAGGCGTTTGCTTGTTATACTTGTGTAAATTTAAACTATGTATTAAAGTTTTAAAAAGTGCTTTTTAAGTTTTAAAAATGGCAATAAGTCTGTTAAAGAAAAGAACCTATTGATTAAAATTTATTAATTTTTTAATGATACAATAAATACTTCTTGTGTACTGTATCGTAATACATTGAAACTGAGTAAGTTATGCCGAGAATTTTGTAATTTAAACAAAAAAGTTAAAGAAATGTTCATTCAGTGAAACTTCTGTTGTTTGTTAGTCCAGCGTTTTGCCTTGGTCCCAATTAATAATTCCTACTTTTTCCAACGTTAAAGAAATCTTTATAGCGTCACAAGGTATTCAATTAGCAAAGCCTTATTCCTAATCAACCTTACATGGGGTTCCTAGACCTAGTCCACTTATTTGTGACCAGCTAGAGAACCTTCATCAATGATATGATCCCTCACCTGCCCTGCGTTATTTGTATGACAGCCCCACCAGATACGCTGCCGGGCCAGATTTCCCATAAAGCCAAGCTAGGCCATGGCCTAAGGTGCAGCAGTCAGGGACATCCATATACATTAAATAAATTGGTGATACAATTGTGTTGCCTGTCATTGAAGTAGTGGTGTGTGCATTAGGCTCAAAAGGAAAGAACCGCGAATTTTCAAAACCGAATAGACGAAATAGCAAATAGTTTTAATTTTAAAACACAGAATTGCTGTGCAAGCCAGGGGGCGTCGCAACCATTCAAATTTTTATTGCTCTCGGAGACACCGGCAAGGTGGAACAAGGGGGTGAGGCTAACATCCCTCATTGTGTAAAAACTGTGGTAATGAGCTAATTTTATTGGCCATGGGCTAATTGTTTTTAGTTAATAATTATTTATTTAATTTAGTTATTATTTTAGGCTTTCTTTTTAGTTTTATAGTACTTCTAGATAAGATTGAACTTCAAAAGTAAGCAATGTTCACCCGGTCTTTAGACAATTAAGACCAATTACTTCCAATTGGGCCCCGCGCCAGAAAGCTATTTTGGCTCAATTCAGTGCATAATTAGGGTGGGGTAGGTAGAGCATGTGCTCTGGCGCCATTATTCAGATTGTAAGTTTAAGAATTTGAAAGTGCTAATTTTTTTTCTTTACTTTCTTCAGGGTGCGTAGCGTCATGAAAAGTGCTTAAATTTGAAAACAATTTTTAACCTGCGAGGACGCGCAAGGGGGTGTCCGGCACCTCACGCCACGTAAAGGCCCGGTGCACACTCGCCGATTTGGTCGTTGGAAGTAATAAATGTCAAAGTGACACAGAAGCCATAAACGACTTCAGGGGTATGGAGAACAGTTGGGCAGTACCCACACACCTCCTGCAGAGCGAAGGAGTCGCAAATGACTTGTCCGATACAATTGCTTCGGACTTTCCCCTCGAATCGGAGAGGAAATTGGACGTCTTTGAGTACGTGGCAACCAACTGGGCAGTACACACTTACGACAATTCGTGCAGTTACAATAGGTATTATTAGGTATTACGGCATGGAATCATAGATTTTAATTTATAAAAAATTAGATGTTTAATTTTCTCGGGACTTTTACTAATTCCCTCCTTATGTTCCATTGTATACTTGGGAAAAATGCGAAGAAAACATATTGAGTAGTTTTGTTTTCTATAGCGTAGCAAATATTTCTGTGTGAGTTTAATTTTTATTTGCATAGATTTTTACTTTAAGTTTGCACGCTGTAAAAATCCTAACTACTAAATAAATTTTCGTAAAATCTTACTCCCAAATGCTATGAAGCATACTGAGATTATAGATTTTATTGAAGGTTTTGTGACAATCAAAATTAAATAGTTATTTCTTTATTAATTAGAACCGATGTTTAAATACAATTATTTAATATATTTTTAATTAATTTTTTGTATCGACTAAGCGTTTTTAAAAACAATAATTTACTAAATTGTTTCTTGATATAATTGCCTGAATTTTTTGTTGATTTGCACACATTTATCTTGAAAGCAAAATTTAAAAATTACTAGAAGAATAAGGATAAAATAAAAGTAAAACGCTTAAATACTTTGTACGTTATAAAAATCCAAGCTACTAAATAGATTTTCTTCAAATTTGGCTCACAAATGCTATGAAACAAAGTTTTTATTGGAGGTTTTGTGACAATCAAAATTAAATAGTTATTTTTTATTAATTATAAACAATATTTACATATACATAAAATGTTATTTTATCTTTAGTTTTGTCATTCCTATTAAATTCTTAATAAGAATTTCGCTTTCCTTATAGTTACAGCTAAGATTTCTAGAGGTGGTATAGAGATTTTCATCCTTGTATTTTGGTTCTGAATCTTATGAGTAATTTTTGTTACGATCTCGTCAAATGATTGGAGACTCATCCGGAAATAATTTTAAAAGTTGTCAGGGTTTTCTCTTAAATCTCCGAAAGATGTGTAAACCTACCCCTACGAAATCTAGAATCCACAAATGGATGTACCCAATATCGTCTATTTTTTTAAAATATATTTCTTGTATACTAGGTACGCAAGTACAACACGCTTTCTTCTATATACATCCATCGCGTCGTTTCTTCTCGGAGTGAGTGAATCGTTGTGTGAGTACTGAATTGGTCGGACACCGCCTGTGGAGAATTCTAGGAAACGGGCCCATTACCATTGTTGTTTTATTGCTTTTCCGTCGCTCAGTCCGCATGTGCACCACCCCATTTCTTTCAATGTATCTCAGGTCGTACTACGATTCCGGAGGGTTGTCGCTAATGACTTTCAACGACACAAATCGGCTGGTGTGCACCGGGCCAAAATAGGAAAAATACTGACTTCCCTTTAGTTGAAATGTGTCAAATCCATGCTAGTTGCCTTTAAGGTCACATTCAACAGACGGAACGTGTTTCAAGAAAAATTCTTTTATTTTTCTTATTGGAATTTACCATAAGGGGTGTTAAACACCCCCTTGCGCGTCCTCGCATCAGGTTTCTTTATTCAATTGAGCGATCGTATTAGGGACAGAAAAATAATGTTGTATCGCTATTTAAGTTTTAGTGAGGAAGCAAGTGGATTGAAGAACATTCTATATTTCTAATATGGAGATTTTTGCGGGAGCAAGACTTTTAAACTGGATAGTAGTGTAAGTGAAAATGCCAACAGATTGCTGCAAAAGTTATATTGTTCTGGACGTAATGTAAACTGCAGTCGGCTGGTACGTGTCTTATTCGCTTTCACATAAACTATTAGAGGAAAATATTCTGAAAAATGAAAGTTATTACGTCCTAAATGTATTGGATCTAAAGATAAAGCCCATCAGAATTCTTATTTGGATTTCTAAAAAAAAAAAAAAAAAAATGGTTTCCTGTGTACCTAAGAAATTTAGAAGCAGCGTTTTCTATCCAAATTGTATAACGATTATTATATTGATGACCAGCCGCCTTCGGCAACCACCTGGTTCACCCGTTTAAATTTGTTTCTATTTTTGTATTTTACATTAATCATAGCATTCCCCGTCTCTGTTTCACTCGCGATAACTCAGGAAAGATGAGCAAAAAAGTGAATATTTTATTGTATTTGGCAGATAGTAAAATATATAAAGACGTAAATTTTAAAATGCCAGCGATACAATTCTGTATGATGCATCACAGTTAACGAAACTGAAAAACTCCTTTTCAAATAACTTTCACTCAATTCATCTATTACTCATAGGTAGAATGATAAGCCCTGAATATGGTCGCGAAAGCCGAACATGCTGGACGCCCCGTGTGAACCAGTGGGTTCCAAATTGGGTGGAAAAAGTGAGGCGGCAAAAAATTTATAGACCCGGGAGTTTAGGGGGTAAACAAAATTTTTAAAAAATAATTTAAAAATTAGTTAGTTTCCCGAACACTATTGCTTTTTTGTAATTCCTAGTTTCAGTCAGCTAAAATGAAATAAAAATTTAATCTTTCCGTAAATAAGTAGGGGGACTGACCCTCGTCGCCGCCACTGGTGTGAACTATGATTGGGCAGCATTTCTTCCTTGATCGTAACCCGTCACCAACTGTCCCCTCCCTCCCAGTACTATAAATAGAAACGTGACCTTGAGGACTGTGAGCTACGCCGTTGCTCCAGAAAACATAAGATTAAGCAGTACATCGCATGGAAAGAAAATTGGTGGCATTGAAAAGCTAATTTTTTTAATCTTTAAGATGATGTTAAATTGATTTTTGAGCGACAATATGCTCCGAAGTTATTGCGGAAAAACGTTAAAATTTAAGGTAATTTTTAAGTAATTAAAATTTCGAAAAATTCTTTCTTAGTGAGCACCTACTACCCAAAAAGCAACCACCTGCCAAATTTCAAATTTCTAGGCCTAATATTTTGGGAGATTTCGTGATGAGTGAGTCATGGTATTTCCCTTATATATATAGATTGTTTACTATAAAAAATGCTGAAAACATGTTTGTAAGAAATATACTTTTCCTATGTGTTCGCACTGCTCTGAATAATATAATGTATTATTTACTAAATTTTTCGTATAAAAATTGTTCTTGTATTTCTAGAACTGTTTGCATGAATCATTTGGAAGAGATATAGCTTAAAAATATTGCTAGTTTTGCTTAAACAGCGAAATAACGAATTGGGGTGTCTCGCACCCCCTTGCGTGTGTCCTCCCGGGTTAAGCACCTTAAAAGTGCTTAATTTTGAAAAAAAAAGTTCCTTAAAAAGTGCTTTATTTTATCGAGAAGTGCAAGGAAAGAAATTTTTTTTGTTTGTTTGTTTCCTCAGACAGTAAATACGATAACTCGAAAGCATAGTCATAAAGCTTTGCTTACCTGATGTATCAAGAAAGAAAACGAACCAAAGGGAAGAATTCGGGGAATGAATCCAGGAGCGTCAACACGTGTTAAGATAATGCTTTTAGTCCAGTCGACGAAACCCAAAATGGGGGTGAAAAAAAATTAAATCATATAGTTTTGAAAATTGGTACTCATGTTCGTGAGGGGCTCCTAATGAACACACTGAAAGTCCCCAGTCCTGAGGGCGGACGGCATCTTGGATTTTGTCCCCTTTTTCAGTTTTTCTTGAATATCTGGAAAACTATTCAGTTTTCAAATTACAATTGATTTAATAAATTAAAGAGTATAGAATTCTCTACAAATGCATGCTTTTATTTGTCTTCTAACTTTAATAGTTTCTGAGATGATGGGTCTCAAAGTTTGCCGCCATCTTGGATTTCATCCCCCTTTTTTAGTTTTTCTTAAATATCTCAAAAACTATTCGATTTTCAAACCACATTTGATTTTAAAAAAATAAAGAGTGTACAATTCCCTAGAAATGTAAAATATTTTATTTTTCTTCTAGCTTGAATAGTTTTTGACATAATTGGTCTCGAAGTGGATGAATTTGTAAAAAATCTTAGTTGATAGTCAGTCAACAAAGGGTTTGAATAAAACCCTAAATCGCGAAAAAAAGGACTACAAACAATTTATCTTAGCTTTGATATTTTTTTTTAAGAATGTTTGTCTGCACGTTAGTGAAGCTTTTCTCTGCTGTAAGGTCTATTTCTTCTTTTAAAAGAATCGAAGATCATTCAAGGTCAAAGATGCACAAAAATATTCTAAATGTGCTCTTAGTTCTTTGCATTGAAGAAGAATTTGAAAAAATTCTAGCACATGTTTAAGACGACCTGAAAAAAATTCGATGGAATTTTTTTTATAGTTAATTGTGTTTTTTTTGTGTTAATGTTATGCAATTTTATAAACAGTGTAGTTTCTTTCAAAGGTTATAAAGATTGTATTAATAGCTTACATGTTTCAAAAACAAACTGTTACGTATTTAATTGAAATATGTAATAAATCAACTTACTGAGAGGGGGCACAGAATTATATACTTCGGTCTCGGGCGTAAAAATGTATAAATCCGGCCCTGAATGCTGCAGAATTAGTGAAGATGGAAATTCTTATGAAATTTAGAAAAAATTTACTAGACTGGGTCATGGTGGTATAGGTCCCTGGGGTGGGGAACCTGCGGCCTTACTAGCTATTTACAATTTTCATTGAAATACTATAATTGTCTGTAATACCGGGTAAGTCAAAATGAATATAGCGATTACAAACGGCTATAACTATTTAATGGAAAAGAATTTATCGATAAGATTAACACAAAATGTAGACGGAACTTCACAATTTCTTTACGTAAGGTGCAGTGAAGCGGAAGCCTACGCATGCGCGAGTTGAAACTTCGCAACGACAAGAAACCTGTTCATTCCGGGCGTATCATTAATAAAAATGGCGAGTCCAGTGCAGAAAACATTCTGCGTGTTAGAATTTAACAAATGTCATCCTGTTATCACAGTGCAGAGCTTCTACTCTTGTCCACCGAGATCTCCGGACTTGACACCCTGCGATTTTTTTTTCTATGGTGTTATGTGAAAGACAGGGTGTACGTGCCTCCCATGCCCCAAACAATTGAAGAACTCAAAGTACGCATTTGTAATGCGCTTACGTCGGTAACTGAACAAATGCTTCAGAATGTATGGCGTGAAATGGACTACCGCCTAGATGTTGTCCGTGTGACCAAGGGAAGTCACATAGAACATCTATGACGTATGTATACAAAATTTTGAAGTTCCGTCTACATTTTGTGTTAATCTTATCGATAAATTCTTTTCCATTAAATAGTTATAGCCGTTTGTAATCGCTATATTCATTTTGACTTACCCGGTATAATAATAATTGCAGAACAATAACCTTTAAGATTCCGCTCATGCGGCCTTTTGCCCAACTGCCGAACTTCATGTGACCTTTCAGTGCAAAAAGGTTCCCCACCCCTGGTATAGATCACAGTCACCACAGCATGACAGAAGTGAAACAGAATGCAAATATAATGAGATGTATTCTATGCTTGAACAAAATTTAAACAAGATGTCAAATCTCTGGAAAAGATAGTTCGAGGTATGAGGATGGGGGGATGAAATATTGTCATTGTTTTTCTTCGGGAAGGGAAGTACAATCAATATAGATCAGAGATGAGCGTGAATCATTAATTGTCAGCTTGAGTTCGCCTACATTGTATTTATTATCCTTTAAGAAAATAAAATTTGACAATCTGAGGTACAGAGAAATTGTTCCCCAGAGGCCTGAAAATAAAGTTATCGAAACACCTATATACCATTATCAATGTTATTTTTATTGAAATGTTTAGTGAATATATCCTGCCATGCTGATGACACTTATAATTTATAAACTGTACATCCAAATTTCTTAAAAGATAAATAGGATATGTTAATTTTAAAAATCGCCTTTTTTCAAACACATCAACTTAAAACTGATTTACCAACATTTTTTTTAAGTATTAAAATAAGCAACAATTCTTAATAATAGAAAAATTGAAGATGTTTTTTTACTTTCTCGTATACGAAGTATACAAAGAGAAAGTGTTGTAATCGTCAAAAAATTCGAACTCGAGATTTTGACGCATCTCCACGTTTTAGACCTCCCTGAGAGTCCGAAAAACACAATTTTCGAATTATGTCTGTCTGTCTGTCTGTGTACGCGATAACTCGAAATCTATTAGAGTTAGAGGGATAAAATTTGGTATGTGATCTTTACACATAATTTGTAGGTTTCTATCCAATTTTAGACAAAATCCGTCCACGGGAAGTCTGTCTGTCCGTGTTCATGTGAACACGATAACTCAAAATCTTGAATAGCTAGATGGATAAAATTTGGTACACAGTTTTACCATCATGAATATAGTTCCGTATCAAATTTTGGACCAAATCCATCAAAGGGTTGACTGTCTGTCGGTCTATATAATCACATACTTTTGAACGCAATAACTTCTTAACAAAAATGCTTAGAAAAGAAATTAAATGGAATTTTGTATGTGGCCTTCTAACCTTAATTGTAGATTTGTGTCCAATTTTTGTGTCAATCGGTTAAAAAGAAGGCGTTCAAATTGCAAATTTAGTTTTCTTTATTTTACACTAGCAGTACGCGCACGGCTTTGCTCGTGGCATAATAACTTCAACAAAATAAAAAAAAGCCCAAAGTTTTGAAAACGTATATATATATATATATATATATATATATATATATATATTATTGATTTCGCCCTCAGTTTTTAGTTAAAGTACACGCAGGAACTTTCTTTTAACTAAAGATATCAGCATATATGCGCGACTATCAAACGTATAAAACAAATAAATCAAATGATTCTTGGATCAGTAAAATGACGTAATTAAGATTAGCTGATGCAATAAAATGATCGAGATTATGACGTGATTTTTGCTTGGTACCGCCAGCCAATCGGATAGTAGAAATGTATTCTGGTAACTGAGAGTAACCTTGTGTCGGACGAAAGCTTCTTCGATTCTGATATGTGAGAGAAAATGTTTTGAACTGATGAATAAAAAAATTCATAGAAAATCGGAGAAAAAAGATATTTTAAACATTCTTGTTTTAAAACAGGGATAAATTTTCCGGTTTATACCTAAAAAAAAATTGAAAATGATAGGGTTATTAAAAAGTCTTATGCAATAAAATAAGATTTGAAAGTTAAAAATATAAATGAAAGGTGTCTATTATTTAAAAATTTCTCAAAATTCAGTAAATTATGTTAAAAATTCAAACCAAACTTTATTAGAACAAAAATTCTTTGTTCTATCTGATGGTGCATTGATTGTTTTTCAACGATCGTTAGAAAAGATACTACAGCCAAACGTGCCAAAAATGACCCAAAACAATACAAAATATTAAATAAAAAAATTTCTAGATTAAATTTTAAAATTCTGGCTTCGAGGTGCATTGAGTCACCATTACGACTACTTGTTTGCCAAATTTCATGGCTGAAAGTGCTATAGATTCGTCTGGACATCGCACACACGCAAACATTGACTTTTATAAGTATAGATACTTTTATAATATAGCTTAATCATGCCGGCTTCTGATTTCAACTCTACTTCCGCCTTGCTGCGTCAAAAAAACGACTTTCGGAAATACGCGGTATGACGTTTCGCTTATTTTTTTCCTCCACTGCGTTGTTCGTTTAACTGCCTTTTAGCTTATTTTTTCTCTACATGTGTTAGGGAGTATACGAGAAAGTTTAGGGGAGACCACTCCCTTTGGTTCAGACTTGTATTCTGATCTCAGCTTAAACAGCTTTAAATTTACCCAAATTTCATTATGAATGTTATTATCTGGCAGCAGTTCTTGAACTCAAGAACTGAAGTGAATTCATTTTTGTTTTCTTTCTAATGAATCTCAGATGTAATATTCAAAGTAGTTTGTAATGGATCGCTATATTTTGAATTTATTAACCTGTGAATTTTCTTTGTAATACGATAAACCGCTTTAAAATTTCACATTCATCATTGAATATCTCCTCAATAAAAAGCATGCAAACCGTTTAGAATTTGTTACATTCCATATAAGTATAAAACAAACAAATGAATGAAATTCAAAATTATCAAAACTAAAAATATTTCAGGTTTTTTTTTTTTGCAATGTTCACTTTCCTATTTATAGGCTTCATTTTGTTTGCACCTCTAAATTTTTCTTGAAATAAAGGCAAAAGGATTATTTTTAGCAGGGATCGCCATTAAAAACAACTTAGTGGGACACTAAGCATTTTTCCTCAAAAATTCTCTTGAAATTTTGAAGCTTGCACAATTCACTTCTTAATATTTATATAATCCATAAAAAGAAGTGCATAAAAATGCCCAGAAAAGTGTAAATGCACCTCATAATTTTTATTTTAGCTGTTAAAATGAATGAGAAGCATATCCATCTCTTAGTGTCTCCCCAAACGGAGGGTTTTATGGGCAGATTTCCAGAACCGCTTATCTCGGAAACTAGTAAAGCTAGAACAAAACTAAAACCATCTATTTATAGGGAACTTTACACTCTTTAATTTCGTGTATAATATGTAGTTTGAAAATTGAATAGTTTTTGAGATTTTCATGAAAAACTAAAATATTAGCATGAAATCCAAGATGGCAGTGCAAGCTTCACCCCCCCCCTCCCCCCAGCAATGGTGACTTTTAGTATGTTCAGCAGGAGCTCCTCACGAATATGTGTACCTATTTTCAAAGCTATATGATGTAATGTTTTTTAAAAACCCTTCGTTGACTGGACAATGGAACGATATTGAAATCCAACCGCGATAAACTTATGCTTTTGTTTTTTTGAATTAATTCTTGTCGTGATAGCTAAGTGTATGAGATTTTAATTTTGCTTACTAAACTTTTAGCCTTGGGGTTTTCCACTACATATAGCAATCATATCCTCCGTTATAAAGTACAGAAGACAGGAGAACCAAATTTTGGTGTTACACCTTTAAAAACTATTTTATGAGGCATCTCAACATCCCTTCCCTTCCATCTTTCTTCCTCCGAGAGGACCGCCTCAAAAGTATATATATCAGGTTTATAGTAAGAGAGTTCAGAAGAAAATGTGCAATTCCGTTTTATACTGATTCTAATCTGCTAATTCATTGTTTTTAAAGAGGTTTGCAATAAAGTCTGACCCAGGTGACTGTTCTTAGTGAAAACAATTTAAGAAAATCAAAGCAGACCGAGTTACATACTCACCAACTTAGCAAGAAAAAATATTTATCACCTGTGTACATTCTATTCTAATGAATCTATCTATATAATTTCAACATAGTTTAAATTTTATTTCATCAAGATGTCATGAAAATGGAAATATACCATTTGATACTGTATCTTATGATTTTGTAATCATCATATAAATATGAATAAGTTTAGTTTTCGACGTGGCTAAAAAATATTGAAAAAATTACATTTTTGCCATTTTGTGAATTTACAAACAGGCCCAACAGATGAAAGTGAATGTTTTTGAGGGTTTGAGATATTTAAATCTAATTCGTAATTTGTTTCTTTTATTTTTAATTTTTCCTTAATTTTTATCATAATTTAAATTATAAAATATTTGCGATGTGAATGATAAACATTTTTAAGTTTCACATTTTGTGTAATTTATTTGATGGATATGTAATTTTGTTGCGTACTTCTCTAAAGTAATTATGAAGTTTTTTTTTCTTAACTACTCAGAAATTTTTGTTCTATTATCTTTAAGTATTGTAAACATATCTTTGTAATTAAAAAAGTATCTAAAAAAATTTTTTTTTGCTCCTTTCGGTCTTGAAAATGATTAGGCTGTGATAATTTAATGTGTGATGGAGATGGCCGAGCACCAACTTCTATGGTGTGTATATCAATAAATACACCTCCATCTGTAAGATGGACAAGATTTGCGCAGACAGAAATTATTGAGGTTTGTATTTTTTTATATTTGTAATGTTACATCTTAAGGAATATGTTTAAATCAATTGTTTTTAAGTCTGTCTTGATTTAGAAGGTTGTAGAATCACTGTATCATTCTAAAATTAGTGATGGACTCTCAAATTCATTTGATTCTAACTTATATAATTCACAGCTGTAGAAAGTAGAGTGCCTTGAGTTGAATACTGTAGTTTTGTAAAATAATATTTCGATAATGTTTTTACGTATGTTATTGATTTTTAAATCTATTGGAGAACTATTCTAAAACATTTACGTATTGTTTTAAATTGAATTGCCACTTTTTATAATTTTAGAATTTTTAATATTTATATTAATATCTTTACTAATTTTAGGAGATTTGACTAGATATTGTTTTCTTTTATAGAGATCCAGTAATCCTTATTTCTTTGTTACTGTAACACTTGTTATAGGAGAAGTAAATGAGTTTACTCAATTTAAACTTTCTGTCTATGACGTAAAAGAACGAGTCACAGGCACTGTAAGTATTTTATGCTTACTTTCAGACAATATACCTTATAATGCCTGTTATACCCTGTTAAAAGTTTACGAATATATCTTATGTGCTTATTAATTTTTTTCAAAGTTTCCTTTGAGTCTTAGTTAATTGGTATGAGTTTAGAAAATAGAAAATGTTAATGAAGTTGCTAAAATTTTTTAATTGGTATTGTGATAGGGAGTGTGACTCAGTTCCAAGACTTCACTAATGCTGGAAAACAGTGGTGTAGCAAGAAGTAAGAAAAGAGGGTGTCAGTTGTCTTGAGCACAAGTCTTGGGAGAAGTACCCCAAAGACAAAATATTACAGCAATTATTAAATGTTTTCAAATCCAGGTATTACCCAGAGAAAAAAATATATAATGTGCCTGGTACTGTTTACCCTCACCATGGCACGGGAAAGGAAGTTGTGTGATAATTCAGTATCCCATAGCTTAAAGAAAATTATATCTATTACTTCTCCTATAAAATGACTACATAAATAAAGTTGTAGTTATTTAAATTTTGAAGAAAATTCAAGCAATTTATTTATTGGTATGCTTTTTTGCATTATTGATTTTAGGTTTTATAAGTTATCTGATTTTATCTCATTTGTAATGTATGTAATAAACAGTTTTTTTAAATATAAAATTAAGTTTTTTCTGCACATTTGCCACTTTGTCTTTATACACGCGTTTATTTTTTAAATCTAATTGTGGAAAACATCTTTACTACATTTCAGACTTTGATAGCTCTAATAATTCATATTTTAAGTGCAACTTTTAATTTCAAAATTTCCTTGAAGATCGGAAATTATGAAATTCTAACAATAATTAGCTTTTATATATTGCTAGATTCTACTTTGTGAGGTGGATGTACCAATTGTTTTCTGTAACTGAAATAAATTATTACTCAGCCATGTAAAATGGAATATTTTAATAATATATTTGAACTTGAGCTTAAGATTGGATTAATATTTATTTTTTTAAATCGCACTATTTAAGACATTTTCTATGTAACTTAAGTTTCAAGATATAACTTTATATTTCATAAAGGATTCTATGAATAGCAGGCAATTTAAACGGTTTAAATTCCGAAAAATGTATGTGGTTCCGTTCAAAGAACAAAATGACCACATAAGAGTTTAACTTTAAGGGGTAAGTTGTTTCGGATTTATGTCTAGGGGATTTTAAGGGTTCAAACACGTTAGAGATTAAAACAAAATACTGCTTAGAATAAGCAAGGAGACTTCAAGATTAAATACAACAAACATTTATTAAAATACTAGGGAGAATTTACAAGCGGGAAAAGAGATATATGTACAGAAAAGTTAAGGATAATTTACATAAAGTCATAATGAAATTGGAGCTAGATTAACTAGGGATATATGTTACAGATTAGGATTAATGATTAAAAATTATAGGTTAAGGATTTAAAGTTATGGAACCATGATAAAGTTAGTCGGGTCATGCTACTTACGACCGGGAGATCGGGCGGCTTAAACGCCAATAATAAGTCAACAGAGAAGATTAACGAGAGAACATAGTTACTGCTCGCTCTGAGCTTGCACTCGTGTTTTGTTAAGAAAAAGATGGCGCTGCTTGTAGCAGAACTGTAGATCCATCTATTTCCGAGTAAACTAATTAATCCAGCTCGCACATTCCTGCAATGATTAAATAATGCTTTACGGGTAATTTCCTACATGTATGTTGTTATATTGTAAATCGATTTATTTTGAGTTTCAATGAAATTATTATGTTATCAATTTTAATGTGTTTTTTATGATTTCTGAAAAAAATTAATATGTGTTGTTTTAAGTTTATTGAATAAGCATTTTAAAAGACAGTTTTTATCATCTGTTTTTCAGAGCACACTTCTTGGTGAATCTGCATTTACGCTTGAAGTTCTCTTGAAAAGTCATCATCATATATTGCGGTTGAACTTAGTGTAAGTAAAGAAGTTACTTAACAAATACTTTAATGTTCTCTGTTCTTTTATTCAAGTTGCTAACTGTGCATATGTACTGCATCCATAAATAAAGTTTTTGGTTTGTAGCTGTCGATAAGTAGCATTAACATAGTGATGAGTAAATATATATTTGCCGCACCCAGTGTCATATTGAGAGTAAACTGTGACAATTTCAAAATATTTGTTTTTTGCTCCTCCCCTCCATCTCATTCTTTGACTTCTGCTTTTAGAAACGTTATATAAGCAAAAATATTGTCTTCATGGTGCCTTCTTACATTTGTGTCCGGGGCATGTATCGCCTTGCCCACCCATCGCTATACCACTGGCAGTACCATATTAGTTGAATAGCATATCAAATGAATAGAAACGTTTTTGTACACATTCACATGCTCTTTCTTGTATGGTAGGAAGCAATTAACTCAATATATGATTTACAACTTTAGAGTTGATAACAATTATTAAAAAAATCGAACTTCACACACTTAATGAGATAAATAATTCCTAGGGGCTTTCTATCTGTATATTATAGTTTATCTGTGCCTTTTTTACCCTTTCAGTCAAACTGTATTAGTAATCTGGTGCCCTTAAAGAAATGGAGCAGTCACCTAAAATATTTGTATCGTTGTGATATAACTACTACTGTGAAAGTAGTTCCAATAATATATTTAAAATTTTCTTCGTCGTTTAATTTGAGAAATTGTGTAATTATTTTTTTTAAACACGCTGGGAACATTTTAAGAATTGTTGAAGTTTTTAAAAATTATTTTTGCTACTTCCTTATAAGTGCAACATTATTTTACTTTATTGATATATATGAAGAAGAAAAGTGCTTTCATTTATTTATAATAATTTTGAATTTTTTTAAATGTATTGAGAAGCATTCAGAGAGTAGTTGGGATAGAAATCAGGTATAATAAATACACTTATGAATTTAAGAATAATATTTTTGTGGTTAAGCTATAAAGCTCTTTTCTATTAAAAACTCTCTTTTTGTGCTTTTGATAATAATTTCTGCATTGTTGTTTATGAGTGCATGTTTACAGAGTGATAACCAGCCCTTTTGTTCACGCTCTGAAACATAGACAAAAAAGAATAATCAGTTTAGTCTGCCATTATTCCTACTGCTGTTCATCTATTAATAGTTAAGTAATTATTATAAGTGTTTGATTAATGATTTGATTAATTCATCTTAGGCCCGAAAGTGAAATTTAAAAAATAAATGCTAGCTCCCATTAAAGCTCTATCATCTAAAAGGTTTTAAATTAGTGATGTTACGAATAGTGATTTGGCCGAATACCCACTTTTTAAAAACATTCCAATTTTGATTGTAAATAAAATATTTCTTATATTTTAAAAGAAAAAAAATTAATAAATTAAATTTTTTATTATTTGTATATTTAAAAAATGTTAGCACCTTGATGTATTTTCTTGACATTTTAAATACTTCCATTCCAATAATAAGGAATGAGAATTCCCCTTCATTTTGTGATTGCTTCTCAGAAATAAGAGTCGCCTTTGCAGAACATGATAATGACAAACAGAAGAAAATTCAGTGGATAAATTAAAATTATTGGAAGTGAATTCATATTTTGAGAAAGAACTTCTTATAGCTAAGATGGAATATCCACTTAATTGGTGCGGAAAAAATGTTGAAAAATTTGCAAATTTAGCAAGAAAATATCTTTGGTTTTTTGCAATGTGGGAAAATAGCAAGTGGACAATGTAAGTATATAGCGAGCATTTAGTTTCTAAAGCTGGTTAATGTATGTGAAACTAATCAGAACGGACTATTTCCTGAAAATGCTGACAAATTATTCTTCTTGCATTATATACTGAAGAGCCAGAAAAACTGGTACACCTGTCTAATATCGTGTAGGGCCCCCACGAGCACGTAGAAGTGCTGCGACACAACGTGGCATGGTCTTGACTAATGTCTGAAGGCATCCTGGAGGTTTTTCACACTATGAATCCTGCAGGGCAGTCAACAAATTCATAGGAGTGCGAGGTGGTGGAGATCTCTTCTCAACAGCATGTAGCAAGGCATCCCGGATATCTTCAATAATGTTCATCTCTGGGGATTTAGGTGGCCAATGGAAGTGTCTAAAGTCAGAAGAGTATTCCTGGAGCCACTTGGTAGCAACTCTCGAAGCATGGGGTGTCGCATTGTCCTGCTGGAATTGTCCCAATCCGTCGGAATGCACAATAGACATGCAGGGTCGGCCCGAGGGGGGGTGCGAACGGTGCGACCACACAAGGCTCCGCGCTTCTGAAAGGCCCCCGCACAGGACTTTACAAAATTCATTAAATTTTTTATCATTTTTAAAAAATTCTTTCAACCAACTTTTATGTAAAAAAAGGCATAAAATATTAATAATTTTTCTAAAAATAAATATATTGCATTTTTTTTTCTGGTTTTGAAAATAAATTTCCCTCAAAGATCTTTTAAAAAAGTAATTGGTGGATCTAGTGGGTAAGAATCCAACAATTCCCTTTGCTACCTGGAGGTCCACGTGTTTCCGATTCCTGGGCAGAGCAAAAGGTAAAAGGTGATAACATTGTTCAGTCCTAAACCAGGTTTGATTGCTCCAGGCATCATATGGTCACTCTCTTTTCGGTGCGGGGGCACCCCAAAGTGGATGTCCATCATTTGAAGATAAATTGCAAGTGATAATATTCAATACATTCCTTGTTCCCGAGACTATTACTTTCAGGCTATACAGGGGGTAATTCTTGTGTGCGGATCCACATCTGTTCCCCTAATGGCCAGCAGATAGTCTTTCCCCTCTATTCACCTCTAGAGGAATGCTTTTTCTGCTTATATAGTTCTCAATTGAACACATCTGTTCCCCTTGTATTCAACAGGACTGCTAAGCGATGATGAAGCATATATCTCACAGGGGTTTCTCGCTTTCCTTGTCAAAAGTGTGGTTTTCCAGCATCTATGAATTCATCGTAGGTACTTGTAGAAAGGTAGTCTGTTACATCTATTCCTCAGAGTTTAATCAATAGAAGTGAATCTGAATATTGGATTGTGTGAAACACGACAGGTAACCCAAGGAGTTTTCTCAGAAGCCTAATTTTTCATTGAACACTTCGTTCGCATTCGGAGTGTCAGCCGTACAGCAAAATAAAATATTCTACATTTGTTCTTGGAGACAAATTTCAAGTATGCTAATTTTTGTCTCTTTTTATAGTTATTTATTAAACTTTCCTTTTATATTTCCAAAAAGAAAATTTTAATATTATAGCAGGTTATCAATTTATAAAACAATGTAGTTCCCCTTTGCTTTTGTATTTCAACATTTTTGCTATTTGTTATTATTGTATAAATTTCAGATAAAACTTTTTATTAACAGACGAAAATTTGTTTTTTCTATTCTTTTACATTGGGCATTTTTCATTATAAAATGTTACTTATTTAGAACCTTTTATTGTTTTGGGAAACTACATATCAAAGTTATTTGGATAAGTTTTAAAATATGAGAAGTATTTTGAAGATTGATTCAATTTAAATATCCTAAAACCGAAACTAGCAGTAGGTTGTGTATAATTGTAAATAAGTTTGTGATCAGTCGATTATCTTTTTCTAGTTTTATTTATTTATTTTTTTGTGTATGAAGAAATAATGAGTTCAACTTTTAAGAATTCACTTGATAATCCAAAATACAAGAAAAACCCATTCATACAGTATAATATTTTATTTCAATACTGAATGCATTGGCTGACATCGTAAATCGACAGAAAAATTGAAAGGGGGTATTTTCTCTTTCAAATGACTGCAAAGTTAAAAGTTATTTTAAGTTTCTTCAGCTTTCATGTTTTGAAACTCTAAATGAAACTATTTTCGCATTTTATAATTTTAATTTTAGCACTGAAAGTTTTCAAACTGAACAATTTTTAATATATCCTCATGAAATCAGGAAGACAGGACACATTTCTACAACATGAGTTTGCAAAAAATAATAGAAGGAATTTTATCTCTTATTTAAAAAGGAATGCTTGAATTCAGGGCCAGCCATAGGGGGTTTCGAAAGGTGCGAGCGCACAAGGCCTCACGGCGCTGTCAGATTGCACAAAACGAAAATGAATTGCATTAATTTATTTAACGAAATCAAAATTTGGCGGGCTAGTTTTACCTTCCAGGTCACAATATTGCAAATATTTACAATATTTATTTAAATTGTATCCAATTTTTACTTCTGTTCTAAAATTATATTGACCTTACCAATAACGCTCGCGTCTGCAGAAAAATCTTCCTCAAGATTAAAAATAATAAAAAATTACTTGAGATCTAGCATTAGAGGCGAACAATTAATTTGCTTAGTCATTTTATCTATCGAATCCGCATTAACCAAAAATCTAAATCATAATGGTATTATCAACGTATTTGCTATAAAGCTTATAACAAAATGAAACAAATCACATATTGTAAACTTATTTTAGTAAGTTGAAAACCAAATTTTATATATGAAGCAATTACTTTTGTAGTTTGATTTATTAACGATTTTTTGTGTGATTAAAATATTAACTTTATAAAAATAATTTAATTATTTATTATTTTCATGTCTTTATTTCGTATTATATTTTCGTAGTCTTTACTTAACCAAATTGTGAAATGTGATAAATAGCACAAAGCAATAAATTATTTTGTTGGGAGAAATTTTCTCAAGGCCCCGCAAGTCAACTTTGCACCGGACCCCGCTTTTGTTCGGGCCGGCTCTGTGGACATGAATGAGTGTAGGTGATCGGACAGGATTCTTAAGTACCTGTCAGAATCGTCTCTAGACGTATCAGGGGTCCCATATCACGCCGACTGCACACGTGCCATACCATCACAGAGGCTCCACCAGATTGAACAGTCCCCTGTTGACAAACAGGGTCTATGGATTGATGATGTTTTCTCCATACTCGTACACGTGCATCCGTCCGATACAATTGGAAACGAGACTCCTCAGACCTGGTAACGTGTTTCCAGTCGTCAACAGTCCAATGGTAGTGTTGTCGTCGGACCCAGGAGGAGGAGTAAAGCTTTGTGCAGTGCAGTCAACAACGGTACACGAGTGGGCCTTCGGCTCTGAGAGCCCATATTAATGACGGTCCGTTGAACAGTTCGCACACTGATACTTGTAGATGCCCCATCATTGAAATCCGCATCAATTTGAGGAAGTATTGTACGTCTGTCTTGTTTAAGGATTCGCGTCTGACGTCAATGGTCTAGTTTTTTCAAGGTCTTTTTTCCGGCCGCACCGATGGCAGAAATTTGATGTTTTACCGGATACCCGATATTCACGGTACACTCGTGAAATGGTCGTATGCGAAAATCCAAATTTCATCGCTACTTCGGAGACGCTATGTCCCATCTCTCGTGCGCCGACTATAACGCTACATTCAAAGTCACTTAAATCTTGAAAACATGCCATTGCAGCACCAGGAACCCATCTAAATACAATTGTCAGACATCTGTTGTCTTATAAAGGCGTTGCCGACCGCATCGCGTTAAGCTGATGGGTTGCATATCTCCGTTATTTGCATTCGCACGCCTGTACCAGTTTTTCTGGCTCTTCAGTGTAATTTCAGAGTGTACAATCATAAATGATATTGTTACAAAGCTGTAAAATTGTTTCCCTGACAAGCTAATCTTGGCGATAAATTTGGCAACAAAAGGAATCTTATAGAACAGTGGTTCCCAACCTATGGGCCGCGACCCACTTGTGGGCCTCAGATGGCGTATTAGTGGGTCGCGGTACTCTAGTCAAGAATCAAAGACAGGGAAGCTTTAAGAGGCGTCACTTTTTTGATTAATAAACACTATATTTAAAGCCCTTTTGCCTTAAGTTTTACTAATTGCCGACATATACGTGCATATAATATATAAATGTGTTATATATGTTTGTATTTTTTTATTTGTATATTTAGTTAGTGCGCCACAAAATATTTTTTATACAACAGCTGGTCCACACAACCAAAAAGGTTGAGAACTGCTGTTCTAGAAAAATGCTGATTTGTCGTCCCATCGGTACTGAGAGCCAGTAATTTCATGAACCTTCTGGAGATTACATCACTTCCTATGTAATGACGTCACTTCCTGTTGAAAAGGTATAAAAGCGAGCTCTCAAACCAAGAGTAGTCAGTTGGACTTTGATCAGCAAGCAAGCTGGTGAACTGAAAAACATTTGAGTGCTATTAAAAGCGCTGTGTCTGAGATTTAGTAGTGATATCTGTTGTAAATTCAAAGAAGTGCTGTTTAGTTTTGTTACCTGTGCTACGTTAGTATTTTGATGAAATCTTCGTGAATAAAGTCATTTATTTGTTTTATTATCCTGCTTGTTAATCTGCATTCACATACTCCCACAAGACAATTTTTGCAACACTATGTAATATTATTAAATATACTTATGCAACTTAAAATTGAGTAAAGGATAGAATATTTTTTTGACAATAAATGCCCTGAAATGTAATTCTGCAATATTCTTTGTTAAATATATTTAAAAGCACATTTTTTTTAAAAAAAATTATTATCCTGAATTTATTCGGTCGAATGTCTGTTTAGTATTCGGGAGACCGGATATCCGTTACATCTCTATGCAAAATATCATTGTTTTCAGCCATTGTGTTACCAAAGTAAGAGAATAATGTTGGCATTTTATATGTCAAAATATTTTATAATATTAAACATCACATTTAACATGTTTACAATATATATTATTTTCAAAATTATTATTAATCTGTGATGGATAGTATAAAACTGCTTGAATCATACTTACTTCAACTTTTCTAATGTAACAACTTCTTTCTTTACATAACTTCAAATCATTTTCTGCTAAAATAGTGGATTGTTTTTTATTTAATAACTTTGAAATGAAAAGGCAACCCAAATTGTTAAAAAAATCTGAGGCAATTCTTTTTTTTTATTTTTTGCAGTTCTCCATTTTGTGCAAGTGTAGGATTTGTATCTATATCTGCTCAAAAAATGACTAATACAAAGCAAAGAAATGCATGGCTATTATTAGCAGAAGAGTCATTAAGCTTGAAGGCGAGTATCTGATGTTTGCTAAATTTTACAGTAATTAAATTTCAATTTATTCAACAATTTTTCTGTGCTTGAAATGTATAAAAATAGCGTTAACTTTTTTACAACTATTATTTTTTTATTCTGTAGGTAGAAAGACCAAGAAGTTACTCTTTGCCTACGAAGCTAACATCAGATGTTGTAATTCCTGAACTTGGATTATTAAAAACTTTATCTAATAATTTTGTGACCCAATCATACCGCTTTCATACTGCACTTGGTGCGGAATTGCATGTTCGTGAAATAATGTCTGAAAGTAAATTATCATTCACAGTACCATGTATGCTGCTGTAAGTATAATTTAAAACATCTGAAAAATACACAGACTTTAGTCCTTATAATTACAGTGTAAACTGCTGATGTCCATTTTTTTTTTTTAAATCTTTCATAATGTGGTTAATTTGGATTACTTAGGTCTGGTGCTATGCTAAATGTTATCTTTAAGCTTAAACCTTTTGTAGTTCTTAACTTTTCAATAAGTAAAAATAACTTATTTATTTTCTTTATCTGATTAGATCATGGCATTTTAAACTATGGAGTATAACCCCAAATCGGTGGTGTTAAAAAATTTGAGGAACTTTCATTTGATGATAACTTAACTTCCACCAAATTGTTCAATACTAGCAAGTGAACGAACATAAGAAAGACATTTGTTTTAAAACTTTTAATTGAAATTTCTTTTTGTTTATAATTATACTAATTTGCTTATTTTACTTTTTTTCTAAGTGATGTCGATTGGAATTTTTGGTCGAAAATAAGCCTTAAAAATCTTGTTTTCTTCCATCAAATAGTCAAGAGTATAAAAAGAAGTCTTGATCTAAATAATTATTAATATTATTTAATAATTATATATTATTTGATACTTAAATGAGTTAAAATTTTATAATTACGGTTGATAGGAGATTTTGAAATATTTTGTCTGTGTTTTCTTTTTTAATGGTTTTTTTTATTATTTTTGTTAAGTATCCTTCATTGATCAGATTTTTATCATTTTAAATTCTAACTTAAAAACTAGCATATGCAGTCTAGTCACATTAACGTGACTGCCTATTAATATCTAGAATAGACTCCATGTGCGATGTGGATAATAACTAGTTAGGCTGAAAATGATTCATCAAGACGTTGGAAGGTATTTACAAGGCTATGGAACCATGACTACTCTAGTGCAGATGACAGATGTTGTAATGTGCATGGTAAACGACCTGAAGTGAACATAATATTTGAGGAGATCCCAGAGACTCTCGGTAGGGTTTACATCTGGAATTAGGGTACTAGAAAAGTACTATGAATTTGTCTTCTTGCTCTTCCAACCACTAACATACAATTTTAGCTGTGTGACATGTTGCATTGTTGTGATTGAAATACCATCTATCTCAGCTAAAACCATCTGCATGTAGGGGTGAACTGAAATTGGTCCATAATGCCTTTCACAGGGAGAAATGGATCCAGTGCATGTCACAAAAACATTCTCCAGACTGTAACTCTGTGTCCACCAACTTACAGTCATTCACAAATGATTGCAGGGTCTTTGTTTTTCGGTGTTTCTGGAGCAGAAAACGTGATTCATCTGAGAAGGTAGCCTTTTACTAGTCACTGCTGTTACTGCTTACTGTTAGTAAATGTCAGCCTTTTATTTGAGGATTTGATTATCCCATGAACAGTCATTAGCATAGGTGCCATGGCTATCCGTCTGCTTCAGAGCTATAAACGTAACAAGGCTCACTGAACCGCTGTTTTCGACACATTTCTGGTAGCCCTCTAGCTCATTTGGGTTGTCAGTTGCTCCATTGTAACTCTCTGAACGGATGTTGGCTCGAACAGCACAACCGCTACTCTCCTCTTTGATATGTTGTTCATGGTGCTTCACTTTTTCCAAGTCGCTTATTTATGCTGGTGCCATTTTGCTGTTCTTGATACTCTGTAACAACGAGAACACCTGAACAATACACTACACTTTCGGATACGCTTGCGTCCTTGATCCAGAAACTAATAATAATCTCTTTTTGGAACTCTGAGAAATGTCTCTGATTATTCATGACAGTAGGAGAAACTAGGGATACTTGACCCTACTTTTTCTTATATTTCTCGAATATTTAAATTGTTATCATCATAAAAAGGTTTGTTTTAAAGAAGGATAAATGTACTTATGCTAAACTGATATCCCATTTAATCATAAATTAATATATTTCATGAAATCGCCTAGGGTCATGTATCCCTAACCTTAGGGATGCTTGACCCTACATGCAATGAGTATTTAAATTCTTTTGATAATTTGTATGTACACGAAATTCAGATATTAAGTTAATACTACTGAATTACAAAAGATGTTTATTATCAAAAAATATTAATGAAACTAATAAAAGAAATAATACGGAATCTATAAAACGCAGTTATAATTAATAAAATCTAGTTAATGAATTAAATTAGTCTAGTCAATTAAATCTAGTTATTAAATTAAATTAGTTCAAAATTTAATAAAGAATTAAAATATTGATTTAATTAAATGATAAAAATTACAGCAATGGAACTGGGAAACTAGCAAAGTCGTTAGCCCGTTAAAGAAATGCCTGTTTTGGAAAATTAGAAATAAATAAATAAATAATAGCATCAAAATGAAAAAAGGGATCTAAAAATGTTATACAAAGCTGAAAATAGAGAAGCTTAATAGACTTACTCGGTTCTTCTAATATTTAGAGAAAATTAAAAGCAAAAGAATAAAAATATATTTTAAGAGAAAATTCAAATCAAGAAAGAAAGACAAACTCAATAGAAATGACGAAACGTTAAATAAAACGAAACGATGACGAATAGTTCGAGCAAAAGATTTTTATTCAAATAATAAATAAATAAATAAAACTTTCTTTCAGGCGAGGAAAAAATAGATTGATTCAATTTCAATTCTGTTTCAAATTCTTACTAAGATAATTATTTGCATTATTTGAAGTTATCATATTACAGTAAACTCTCGGAATCGAAAGGACACGGAAAAAAATTCGAGATGGCGAGTTTTCAAGATAACTAGGTTACCCTCTCAAGCATTAAAAATTGCACATAATTACAAGGTAAGGAATATATTGTAAAATATTAGAACCAGGTTGAGTTATATGTCTGAATACAGCAATAATTTGCATATTAATTCATAGCAGTAATATTAATTTAAACAGAAGTATAAAATTTTTAAAACAGAATATATTTGTAATAACTTACTACTACTTAGAATTTCTTTTAAAAAAAGTCCAGCATAGTGTCCTGGCGACACCTCTTTTCAAATTGCTTTTTTTACCAAGTTTTCAATCCGAAAAATAGCTGCGAAGTCCTCTTTTTCCACGTTTTCTGAACATTCCATGAAACGTCGGAGTATGTGAATAGCATCTTCAGCCTGATCCGCAGTAATGTTGGTTTCTGCTGGAACATCCACCTCTTCCTCATCAATCCACACACTTGAACCACCGAGTCGAACTCCGTAAATTTTTCAAACGTTTTCATTTTAGAAAGGTTGAGGATTTTTGAAACATTCTCCCATTCTTCACACTGTTGTGTTCCTGCTCCTCATCTGATTCACTTTCCACACTAGAAAAACCAGCTTTTTCAAAACAGTTTCGGATTGGTTTTTGTGTAACGTACATCCAGGCTCTATCTGCCATCCTCATACATTCAAGCATATTAAACGGTTTAATTTTATGTTTTTTATCGATTGAATCCATAACCGTCTTTACAAGTTCCTTCCGTTAAAAAACCTTAAAACTTCTTATTATCCCATGATCTAGAAGTTGCAGCTTGGAAGTCGTGTTAGGTGGGGGGAAAACCACCTTTACTGCGTTCATTTCAGGGGTAAGGCTGTGAGCCGTGCAGTTATCAATGAATAAAACAATTTTCCTCTTCTCTTTACACATTTTCTTGTTTATTTGTTTTAACCACTCTGAGAAAAATTCATTCGTCATCCAAGCTTTTTTATTTGCTTTATAAAAAAGTGGAAAAGACTTAATTCCTTTAAGGCACCTTGGAGTTTCTAGATTTTCCATTCATCAATGGAGTAAGCTTCTCAGTCCCACTCATGTTGGTAGCTAAAAGTAACGTTACTCGCTCTTTGCTTTGTTTTCCTCTATGGCTTGTTTCTCCTTGGAAAACTGCAGTTTTGTCTGGCAATTCTTTGAAGAAAAGGTCAGTCTCATCAGCATTGAATATGATGCCCGGTGAATATTCTTGCAGAAGACCAGGAATATTTTTTTTATCCATTTCGAACAAAGCTCATCACTCACTGATTGGCTTTTGCCACACAATTTTCGAAAAACAATGTTATGACTTTTTTAAAGTTTTCCAGCCATCCATTGCTGCTTTTGAAGTCTTTGTGCCCCAACTTCTGTGCAAATTGTTTCGCTTTTTCTTTCAACTCATTGCCTCCAATTGGTAAATTACAATCTCTGCATTGTTTAAACCATTTTATGAGGCATTCTTCTAAGTCAGGATATCCAGCAATTCGAATCTTCTGCATAGATAATTTTTTCAGTTCTAAAAGTTTTTTTAATTTTCTCTCTGTCCTTTAGTATTGTAGATAAGGTCGATGCTAGAATTTTAAAATCATTGGCGATTTGTCCTTTCTTCCCGCCTTTATCAACAGCTTCTAAAATATCGACCTTTTTCTTTACTGGCAACACGTTTAACATGCACTTTTTTATTGTCTCCATGGCACCACCTTCCATTTTTGCAACTCGAACTGACAATTCATAGATTTTTTAATCGCATCTACACCCCACAAACGATTTTCGCAGATTGATTTAACACGTGTATTGAAGTTTGTTGGACCTGTTACATAAACACAACAGTTAATAGGCTTGCATAACGAATAAAACGTGAGAATGACACTCATTGGATGCGGCTGTTACTCTGCGACCTTGAATATCAACTGGGTGTAAAGCGAGTGGTATTGTCCCTGTTGCATCAAATTCTGGGAAGCATCCCCAACGTGAGACCTTCTTTACAAGTGGCTAAACAGCAATTTTCAAGGAAAAAAATATTTTTGGCTCCGAAAGCAATTCGACATATCAAGGTTTTGAGTGAAAACTCGTCGAGATAGGAATTGAAATTAACATTAGAGAAATACGAAATTTCAAGGGGGAAAATATTTTTTCGAGATATAATGAGTATACTGTAAAAAGAAATTTTATTCAGTAAATAATTACTAGCAAACATTTTTTAACTAATTATTCTCTATATTTGAGTTGTCATTTTGCCAACAAACTCCACGCACCAGAAAACTGATCCCAACCACAAAATGTACTTCGGTCGGCTACGACATCGGAGCTGCAATAGCTTTTGATAGGGTCACGTATCCCTAACTTTCTAGTGTCAAATATCCCTAACTTGACTTTTCCTAAATAATCTAAAAATTAAACAACTTAGAATTGAGATTCTGCATAACATAGTATATCAAATTAAAGCTAGAAGTATGCTTAAAAATCAGAAATATTTAATTCATTATATATCCAATAGTAAACTTCATATCCACTGAGGAATGAAAAAGTGAAAATTTACTTTTGTACTCCCAAAATATATTTACCTATACACCATTACGAAGGCTTTTCAGCTTGGAATGAAAAACCCCTCCAACAGACCATATGAAAGGTCAAATAAAAATGGACACAAAAATTACCAATTACCTCACAAGCTGAGAAAATCGCGTAGGGTCAAGTATCACTTGTTTCCCGTAACTGGTGCAATTTTTCTCGACTGAGTACAATGCATTTTATATACCCAGCAAACCTGTTGGTGCCTTTAGGCAGTGGCATCAAAAATAGGAGATAGTCACATTAATGTGACTCGACTATGTATTTGTGAATGGCTTAAAAGAATGAAGCAGGTTTTATCAATTCAATTAATGAACTTTTTTCTGAATATTAAAATAATTTGGTGATTAGAAGAATGTTGGTGAGGAAAAAATAGTTTATTTTTAATACCATCGAACAAATAATGCTTCCTATATTACTGAATTTTCATCGAAAATCTATACATTGAAATTGTCATTTTAAGCAAATATATTTGAAACGTAAATAGCAAAATTTTGATATTGATACACTGTCTGATCAAAAGTATCCGGACACTTTCGGATTTTCACATTTTTTAGAATTTCTCCTGAAAGGCTAAACTGACCGCCCTTGAACTTCGGCCATGTAAAGAATAGACTCTAACTCACATTTTACAGTGAAGATTCGGTCCTGAGGGCAATTAGGGGACCGTTTACAAATTGATGAAGGCGAAAATTATTTTCGCCCACCCCGCTTCAAAGAAACCTTATAACGAGATGAAACTTTCAGTAATGGTTATGTTTGATGTGCATAATATTTCAATGAATTTTCGTAAACGCAGCACAAATATTCGGGAAGATATAAAGGTTTTCTTAAAAAATCCCAAATTTTCTCGCTTGTTTTTTGCTTATGACATGCAGAGTTTTCTATTATACGAAACTTACAGATAAAATGACAATATGTTAGAGAAGCATTGAGTAAAAATTTAGAGAAAATTTTTTAAATATTAGAGAAAATGTGAATACTTGTAGTAAATAGTATTTTACTGCGCATGCGCGAGACATAGTGTAACTTTTCTTTCATAACTTCAAATCCAGATATGTAGGGAAACTTATGTAAAAAAAATCAAGTCAAATATCATTAAAATTTAGAAAGATATCAGCATTGCAGTAAAGCAGAATTTTTGCTTCCCTCTAAGAGAAACAAAACCATGAGGGTTTTCCACAAATTGATTTTTTTAAAGTAATAAATTAAAAAGTTTTTAAGTATGATAAATTTTCGAATAGTAATCGTCGAACTGCAATTTCCATTATGAATTTTATTTATAATTATGCCTATGTATTCAACATGTTCAATCTTTATAAAATTTTATAACATTATTCGAAAATTTAAGTTTAAAAAATATCAATTTGTGGAAAACCCCTCATTGTTTTGTTTCTCTTAGAGGGAAGCAAAAATCTGCTCTCTACAATGCTGATATTTTTCTTAATCTTAATTATATTTGACTGGATTTTTTAAATAAGTTGCCCTGTATATCTGGCTTTGAAGTTATGAAAGAAAAATTACGCAATGTCTCGCGCATGCGCAGTAAAATATTATTTACTACAACTGCTCATATTTTCTCTAATATTCAACATTTTCTTCCAAAATTTTACACAATGCTTCTCTAACATATTGTCATTTTATCTGTAAGTTTCGTATAATAGAAAACTCTGCATGTTATAAGCAAGAAACAAGCGAGAAAATTTGGGATTTTTTAAGAAAACCTTTATATCTTCCCGAATATTTGCGCTGCGTTTACGAAAATTCATTGAAATATTATGCACATCAAACATAACCATTGCTGAGAGTTTCATCTCATTATAAGCTTTCTTTGAAGCGGGGTGAGCCAAAATAATTTTCGTCTTCATCAATTTGTAGACGGTCTCCTAATTGTCCTCAGGACCGAATCTTCATTTTAAAATGTGAGTTAGAGTTTATTCTTTACATGATCGAAGTTCAAGGGCAGTCAGTTTAGCCTTTTAGGAGAAATTCTAAAGAATGCGAAAATCCGAAAGTGTCTGGATACTTTTGACCAGATAGTGTACATTTGCTAAGCAGGGGTGGCGTCAGAGGCGGGGCCAGGTCTCCCCGCTGGGGAAAATTTTTGTATGGAGTATTCAACTGTGGTTGATAAATAATAATCTGGTGAAAATTGCAGACAATTTCATTACAGTCTTCCCCCTCCCGTGCAGCAGGTCGTGCCCCCCTGTCGTCGGGCAAATCGGGGTTCCCCGTCGGCAAACTCTAACCCCATTCCTGTCGCTAAGTGTACAGGGTGTCCCAAAAAAGTGGAATAAGCGTTTATTTCCTTAAATATTCATCTTAGACATATACTTCCAATTACAAAGTTTTATCAAATAGGGTAAGAATTTGTATGAAAATACTTTGATATCCAAATGGATTGATTATAAAAAAAAGTTACAAAAATTAAATTTTTATACGGCCCCCGTAGAGCAAAAATAATAATTAGTAAAGTGTTTTCCTTACACTCATCTATTCATATACAAAGTTGCACGCTTCTCTCTGCAAAACTTGCAGAGATAAAAGAAGACAAAGTTATTGACTTAGATCACTTTTCCATACCTCCCACTGCTGCTTGATCCAGTCTTTCGATGTGCATTTTAGAGAGAATATACATATTTCAAAAAATTATTCAAAGGGAGGAATCAGGAAATAATGTATTTGTTAACTCTCGTTAAACCTAAAGAATAATCAATTAATACATTAATTTAAATATTTACAAAAATAATTCATTTTGTGAACCTTCAAAAATTATCTACGGTGACATATCAGCAGTGAGGCTTATCTTCCCAGAAACAAGCAGTGCTATAAAAATATTACTAGAATGCAATTGAAATACAATTTTTAAAAACTAGCTTTACCTTCAAATAATCCAAACTTGTAGCTGTGATTATCTAAATTGTATTTTAGAAATTTACAGCCCCTTTTTTCCCCCTATGAGTGACTTTTAACAACATAAATCGAATATGTAAAAACCAGCCAAGTTCCCGTTGAGGCAATATGAAAGTGAATCTAAAATCAGGCAATGAAAAAAAAAAAATGGAGCACGAAGGCAAACCATGGGTGATATTGAAGGTGGGGAGAAGAACATTAGTTGGCCTTCGCAAAACAAGAGCAACAGAAAATCCAGTTCCGATTAAGTTCTAAGACAGAAAGAATAGCTATTCGGCTTCGTTCATTATGTCATTTAGTTGTACACAAAGACCGAATTTTAGTGCTTTCCAAAACTATTTGGTGTATAGCCACATTGTGTTTCTTGTCTTACTGTTTCATTCGTTTTCTGCTTTTTTCGTTTTTATATTTTGTTTGATAATTGAACTCTCAGAGTGGAGAAATAACTAAATAAGAATAAAAACGAAAATATGAATTTTTAAAATATTTTTAGTGAGTTCGGCAACTCTGCAGACCTAAAGGACGAGTCGCCACTGCTTTTAGGTAAAGTTTAATAATACACATAACTTTAAGAGCCAATAATTAAATATTCTTGTTCAATATTAGGCTATTTTCCCTTTTATACCTTAAATTTTCATTTTCTCAAGTTGTTCTTCCATTTTTATCAAGTCGATAGTTGTAACTATCTGCAAATAAAACTAAGTAACAGTATGCGTCATTGGCAATTTATTTTCAATCCGTGATGATTCGCTGATATACTGCTTAACAAATATTTGCATTTCACTGTTTTTCTATGTTGAATAAATTTGCATTTCTGTAATAAACATCTCCATATAAATTTGTTGAAAAAATTAAGGTTGAAATCTACGAGTTGGAACACACTCTTAGTAAAACGGCGCCATCGCGCCAAGTCGCCAAAGCAAGATGGTAAACAAACGTGCATCGGTCACAGTTAAAAGTTAATCGTTTAATCTTTTTTCGAACCCATTGCGTTTGTGGCTTGTCGTTGCACTATCTCCCGTTTTAAATGTAGAATTTCAACAGAACTACTAGCTCATTGAATGTATGGAATCTGTTACTTTTAATTATTCTAATGAAGCAGAAAAAATAGCGCTCGCGATGCCTGCGGCATCTGATGTGGGCACCGGGCAAATTTTTTTAACTTAAAAAAGCATCAGCGGCTTCGCTTTCAGCAAAGTGGGATCCTAGTAGCTTCGCTAGCTTAGTGAATGTACGGAATCAGCTTCTTTTAATTACTCTAATGGAGCAGCAGAACATTTGCCCTTAGTAGCGTTCAAAACAAGTACAACTTCAAAAATTCCATGCAAACGATTTTTATTACAAGGCAAAGAAAAAATCTCAATTATATGATCGGAAAAATATATAATCACTAAATAAACCCAAGTTCTATTTATCATTTATTTACTAATTGAAATCATACTAATTAAAATACATTTTATTATTTAATTAAATATTTAATAAATATTTTAAGTTATTTAAAAATTCGCGTAGTATGTAAACAACTCAAATCACGCAAAACGCTTGCCATGACGTAAGCAATCTAGCCGATGGGTTGCCAATGGAACTAATCCGCTCGATTCCTCAGGTAACCATATTGGCGATGAAATCGGTGTGTTCCAACTTGTAGATACCAACCAAAATTAACATATCTCTGTAAGTTTTGCAGATAGAATCGTGAAACTTATTTTATACATAGATGAGTGTAAGAGGAACATTCCACACATTGGCACTTTTGCTTTATGGGGAACGTATAAAAATTTAATTTTTTTTAAACTTTTTATATTCAAGTTCCACAGAAGCTAAACTGTTTTCACACAAATTCCTACCTTATTTGATGAAACTTTGTAATTTGAAGTATATGTCTAAGTGCAATGTTTAAGGAAATAAAGCTTGTTCCACTTTTTTTGGACACCCTATATAATGTTGATAACCTTTAAAGACACAACGTCTGTTCTATATTTGGTTTTTATTCTTGAAAGAAATAGTTTTCCTGATGAGGGTTAATCATAATAAAATTAAAGAGCATTCTTGCATTGCATCATTATTTATCATCAAAAACCACTATAATTTTTTGATTTTTGCAACAGTGTTCTGTTCAATACCCGTCAATAATCGTTAAATTCTCTTAGCGTTTCTTCTGTTGCTTGAAAATAACTCAAAAAGCAAAATTACGTATTGTTTTCTTACAAACAGCAACAAAAATTTTTTTTCGGAAATAAACATTATATTTTTTGCTTAAATGAGGTTATTCCATTCCCCCCCCCCTTGGGATAAAAGGTCTTATTTGCTTTAACATTCATTCTTGAAGTTTGTAAGACCTTCTTACAGTTAGTTTCAAAGTTGTTTACAGATTAACGCAGAACTAAATGAGTATATTTGCTCATATTGTGTAAGTGCAAGTAATTGTGCCATGTTTTGATTCATTTGTTTGATTAGAATAATTTAACATCGGAAAATGACGTGTATTGAAAAAGAAGTTAATTCTTTCAAGAGAATCGTGTGGAATATTTCATATATGTTGTCGAGAAGTTTGAAGTTTTCCTTTTAAAATTTTCTCATAAATCTTTATTCATTTTTCGAAATATTTGTTTTCTACGAATGTTCCAGAAACGCTTTCATTGTCAGAGTATTTCCTAATGAAGCTCTCACTATTGTTTCTGAAAGAATTTTCATTTTATATTGGCAGCATATTTGAAATAACTCGGTGATTTTGTTTTCAATTTATTTGTTCTATGGTAGTACATATTTGATAAATTTTGATACATTTATCTGAAATCTTTAGTTATGCGCTGAAAGCAGTTCTAATGACAAGAGTATTATTCTCATATCTCTACAGAGCTAATCATCTAGGGATTTTCTTTTTCTTTTCAATAGACAGTCCCACTTAGATGAGCATGTGAAAATTGAACTTGGCTACCTCCTAAGCTTACTTAATTTAGCAATAATTAGTATAAGACAGAGATAGACTTAATTCATAAGTCTAGCTCTGTCTTACACTCTTTTGAAATGTGATTACTTTGGTTAAAAAAGTTATAATGTAGTTACCAATTAATATTCTGCCACAGATAACTACAATTAAGAATAAGACTTAAAAACTTATGCAGTGTCTATAGCCGTCAATATAATTTTTTAAACAAAATTTTTATCTGTTAAGAAATGAACTTCGACTTGCTTGAGAGACAACATATTTGGTTTTGTTATGCTTGATGTGATGGCGAGTTGTTAACTGTGCTGTAATTTTTTTAAAAAATCTGGAATTGGTTAATTTCTTTGTGATGCATTTATAATTAATGAAATAATTACTCAGTTTTCCCATTTATCAATGTGATTTCATATTACAGAGATTTATGGATTAATGAAGAAAAGAAGTTGATGGAAGTACTTTTTGAGCTGAATCAGGTTATAAGAATTTTTACTGCTTTAAGTAATTTGTTTTATATTTCACTTTGTAACATGCAGTTGAAATAACTATGTGAATGAGTACTATATTTTCGAAAGACTGGTAAAAAATTCGAATATGATTTTCTAAATTACATATTTAAAAAGGTTCTTTTTAGCTTCCAAAGGAATGGAAACAAAGGGTTTTAGCTGCAGCTGATGGCCATCTTCAACTTATTGATCATTACACTAAAGTTACAGATTTCTTACTAAAACAAAAAGGATCATCATTCAAACCATCTACCAAAAAGACCGATGCGAAGTTTGAATTTGTCCCAACAAATCTTCATATTCAGAGAATGTGGGTTAAGAATGTTACTACATGCAAGAGTAAGTTTCTTGACATAAAATTGTTTTTTGAAAAAAGTCTTTGTATTTAAAGATTTTGACATTCATTATTTTAAAAATTAATTAAATTATTTCATCTGTTTAAAATTAGCCGGCGTACATGACATCATTACTGTTGGAGCATTTGCTGCATATCCACGTAAATTTCGCCAAGGTGGTTTGTTACGGTTACTTAATCGGCCAAAAAGTTATGATCCTGTAGTCAGGTAAAATTAATGTTTGAATGTTTTAAATATGATGTTTCAATTGGTATTGATGCTCAGTTTTATTATTTTTTTCACGCATACAATAAGAGATGTATTCATTTTTTTAAAAGCAACAATGACAATAGCTGTGCAATTTTGGAACCGGATCCAATCTCCCGTTCTGCTGAAGCTGTAATGAGAATAGAGCAACTTCAGGAGGAAATAGAATCAGATCTTAAAAAAATCATTGCATCATGTGATAAAAAATCTAAGCCAAATATCCAAACACTTCTCAATTCTCTTAGTAGTAAGGTATGAAATTTATTTCTTCTTCAGTTTTATAATTTTTAAACCTTGCTTTGACTTCTTTTTAATGTAAAATCAATGTTATTTAATCTGAATTGACAATTTTGAACTTGAGACCCAAACAACCCTTGATGATATGTGCTAAAACCTTTAGTTGTGAAAGAGAAAACTGAATACAGATTATCACTTTTATTAATTTGTTTCTGAAAATTTGGTCTCAAAACCAAAATTTTAACATTTTAAGATTAGTCGAATTATCTCTATTTTTTAAAAAAGATTTTCTGCAGCATTAGGATTTTTTCTCCCGTACAAGATATATGAGATATTCTGAATAATTTATATTGTTATTTTAGTGTTAAATTCTTACTTCTGTTCCTCATTGTTTTTGTTTCAATTAGGGTGATCAATTGACGAAAGTTTGTGCTCCTCATCTGGTGGAAGAAGTTTTTTCAGTATGGGATACTTTACGACCATTCGTGTCAAGCTCTAGTGTAACTCTTAGTACTAACACTTTGAACAGTCATGTATACTCTTCTGGAGCTCAGCAAGAATATCTAAATAATGGCTCTTCTCAATCTCCTTTGAGAGCTTCACAAACTGAAAAAGCAGTTGAAAAAAACATTTCAGCAAAATCAGAAAAAGAAGTTTATTCTAATGTTGTGAATACTAGTCCTTCTGTAAATGATCAAACATTTGAAAATAGCAAGACTTCTTGCTCACAAAACAGCACTAAAATACCAGATCCTATCAATGGCTTGGAAGAAATCGAACCACTAGTAAGTTGTATTTATTTTATCATTAAATTTATGCAAACAATAGTCGAATAAAGACCACATAATTATGTAAAGATAACAAAACTTGCTGTGGCATTTAAGGGAAACCATTTTAAAAAATTTATAATGAGAATTTCCATATTTTTTAGTATTATTACTTGTGATTTAAGATCATTATTCCTCATATGTGCTATTTTTTAAATCAAATTTGTGTTGTTGGTGTACATTATTTTAATTGTAATTTCAGTAATTAAATCGTTAGATAATTATCAGCATTTTTATGTGTTCTGCAATAACGTTCCCCATGTATTGTAGAAACTTATGTAGAGAGTATTATGTTCTTGTCAATTTTCTTGTTGATTAAAATTCAGTTATGTTTCTTAATTGCAGTTAATGCATATGTGAAGATCCAATAATTTCGAATGGATTTTTAATTTTATGGCTTCCATTCTCCATCCTATCTTAGTTATGCACTAAACAATTTTGCTAATTTCAACAGAAGTTAACATCTGCAAAATTATATACGATACGAAGTGTGGGATTTAGTAAAAAGTTACTTTTTGAAAGGAAATTACCTAGTCGGTATCTTCTGAAATGTATTAGCTATTTTTGTCTAAAATAATTTATTTTTTTCAGCATTCAATTTAAAATTATAATATATATATATATATATATATGATGGCAGTTAACTAATAGAACTCTACTCAGAATTTTTAAATATATTTATATTTATGGTTAACACTAGTAGAAAATTTCATAATTTGTAGTTTATTTTTTATTAATATATTTTGTAACTGTTGATGTATATTTACGTAATTATTGATATGCAGTGGCAGGAGAAATAAAAGGAACAACTATGAAAATCCATGTAATTTGAAAGATTTTACGCTAAGAACATAGAAATTGCACAAGATCTTTATTTTGTGATACATGACATATCTTAAAAATGCATAGTTATCTGTGTCTGCAAAAAATAAATTTAAATGCAAATATAGGAATTGTGATACAAGTTGAGGTAAGGAAAAATTGATGCTATAACTTTTGGGAGATATTTAGAAACAATTAATAAGGTGTGTGGTCATTTCTCATCGAAATGCAAACTGTAAAACAATTTTATATGCTGTGTATTAAATTGTCCAGGAAATGCCTTCAGAAAAGAATAGCTCCTTGAAACTCCTGGAGAGTGTTGAATGGCGGCTGCAATAATGCAAGTCGGCGTCCCACACATGTTCTGCTGGATTTAAATCTGGAAAATATGTGGGCCATTCGATATGCTGGGTTCCTTTGACCACAAACTAATCAGTCACTAGTGCAACATAATAAAGACTTATCCTCCATTAAAAGGAATGTAATGCTGATTGCACACCTAAACTACTAGGCATTAAAATCAAGAACCTTATCTCTGTACATTTCAGTGATTGCACTGGTAAAAATATGTAAATCAGTGTGGTTGTACAAAATAATGCCCTCTCATACCATAATCCTACCACTTTTGTAACAACGACTTTCACAGATGTTTTCAGGCTCTCCAGATTGTAACACACCTTGATTCACCCTCCAAACAAAAACAAGACTCATCAGTAAAACGAACTCGACTCCATTCCTTAGTACTTCAATCTCAATTTTCTCTCTAACCCTTTCTCCTGGGCGCATTTCACTGCCCGAGTTAGTTGGAGACAAATCGTGGGTCTCCTTACTAACAGCCATCTTTTATGTAACCTGTCACTCATGCTATATATTGATACTCGAATTCTTAAAGTTTTTGTGAGCTTCCTTGCAATTTGGGCTGACATCAGTTGCCTATTTCTTTTAGCAATTGCTGCGAAATAACGGTCCTGACAGTCTGTAGTTGCATATTTTCGACTGTGACCTGGTTGTCTGCATACATCACCAGTGTCTTGAAATCGTTTACAGGTTTTTGACATGTCGCTTTTAGCTACTTGTAGATCTGTGACGGTGTATGCTCTACTTTCTTTCTCACAATCTGTTATATGACTTCCCTACGACATGTTCATCGTTCCACACTCAAGCTTTCAGCAATGTTTGATGTGCATAATATTTACATGAATTTTCGTAAATGCAGCACAAATATTCGGGAGGATATAAAGGTTTTCTTAAAAAATCCAAAATTTTCCCTCCTGTTTTTTGCTTATAACATGCA
The DNA here is from genome assembly GCA_013235015.1 of Araneus ventricosus. Taxonomy (NCBI): domain Eukaryota; kingdom Metazoa; phylum Arthropoda; class Arachnida; order Araneae; family Araneidae; genus Araneus; species Araneus ventricosus. Next base: position 45,120 of record BGPR01001823.1, on the reverse strand, counting down.
GATTTTTCTGTTATATTATAGAAAAAATGACTATGTTAGAGAAGCGTTGTGTACAAATTTGGATTTTTTTTTTTGAATATTAGAGGAAATGTGAGTGGTTGTAGTAAATAATATTTTACTGCACGAGACATAGCGTAATTTTTCTTTCATAACTTCAAAGCCAGATGTGTAGGGAAACTTATGGGAAAAAATCCAGTCAAATATCATTAAGGTTTAGAAGGATATCAGCATTGTAGTAAAGCAGAAGTTTTGCTTCCCTCTAAGAGAAAGAAAACAATGAGGGTTTTCCACAATTTGACATTTTTTAAAGTTAAATTTTCGAATAGTAGTCGTCGAACTGCAATTTACATTATGAATTTTATTTATAAGTATGCCTGGGTATTCAGCTTGTTCAATCTTTATTAAATTTTATAACATCATTCGAAAATGTAAGTTTAAAAAATATAAATTTGTGGAAAACCCCTCATAGTTTTGTTTCTCTTAGAGGGAAGCAAAAATTCTGCTTTCTGCAATGCTGATATCTTTCTTAATCTTAATAATATTTGACTGGATTTTTTTGCATAAGTTACATTTTTTCATAAGCTCACCACTGTTTCTTTTTTCTAAAACTATTATCACTAACTTTCTCCAATAAACGTAAATCCCCTTAGTATGCTTTCTTATTAAAACTTTCAAATTTAGCCTTTTTACTACCTTTTAATAGTATGGTTTGAATGAAAATGGGATAAGTTTTGAAAAAGAACATTTATTTTAAACGATATACCATTCAATAACTAATAAAACTTTCAAAATATTGCCAAAAATATATGTTGCAACATAAAACATCAGAAGACAAAGAGAGAAAAAAATGCAAGAACTAATAAATTAAACACGGAAGCATAAACAAAACAGAAAACTTGTTCGTTAGAACGAGGATATTCTGCACTTGATAAGTATATAAAAATTACGGTTCTCCGATGAGAATATATGTAGAAAATTCCGCGTTAGCTTCCACATGTGCTAATCCATTACTGTGCCAAATTTGGTCCCATAAGTCAAATGGTCTGGACGTGTATAGAGACGGGGAAAAAAGGAATATGCACACACTTACATACACAGAAAATAACTCTTATATATATATATATAGAGAGAGAGAAGCTCTTTAAATTTCACTATAAAGTATTCTATAAATTGGAAAAGCGCTTTTCGTAAATGTTAAATGTACATTTGTTTTGGATTTGCTTCATACGTTATAGATGTTTTACATATCTAACTGATTAAGCTAATATTCATTCTGAGTATAATATTTTTTTAATATTGTGTTCTAAGGTGTTATTACGATATTTTTGTAAACTGAAAATTTTATTCAATTTTAATTTAAGTGTTAGACTGACAGTAAAAATAATTTTAAATATGTCGTAATGTTAAGTATTTAAACTCTTTTCCAGGATGTAACTCATTTAAATATCAAAGCCAGTATAATATGTATGGCAAGTAAAGTTCAGTCTTTCATTTCGGAAAATAAAGAAGAAAGTTCTGTGGAGTCTCAAGAAAGCTTTGATAACTTATGCAGTTGGACAGATGAACTTATGCCCAGTATTGAAAAAGTGCGTCAAGCTAGTCAGAGTTTATTGAGGACTTCAAAATTGACTTATGGTATTGTGTCACTTAAAGTGAGTATGTACATTTTACAATGATGACATTATTTTTCCTATTATATATAGCGTAGACCGGGGCTAGTTGACCATAGGGGCACGTTGGCTCAGTTTCGATATTTTTAAAACTTTCCTTACTTTTTTTTAACTCTGTCAGACCAGACAAGTGTGTATTGTCCTATCTTCCTTCTTCCACATCAGCGCCATTGAAGAAGCAACGTCTATTAAATTGCCAGCTAGAATTTTCTAATTTTTGCTAAGCTGAGTAAATCTCCTCCAGGCTCGCGCCGTCAACGACAGGACGCTAGGTCGTGCAGTGCACGACGGAGCCGAGTCAAAAAGGCGCCGCACAGTGATCCAGTTTCGTTATCTAGCGAGACAAACATCATAGCGTGGAAACTAAAAACAGCAGAGCATTGAAATTCTAGCAATTTATAGGAAATGAACTTCAGTTGAATCCCATGAAATTTCATAACAATCGGTTGGATATTTATTGATTTGTATTAATTTATTTAATTCGTTCCCATTGTTCTCTATGGAGGAAACTGTTGTAATCTGCGCAAAAGTTAATAATCTATACTTATAAAAGGCTATGTTTGTGTGTGTGTGTGTGCGATGTCCAGACGAATCTATCGCACTTACAGCTATGAAATTTGGCACACAGGTAGTCGTAATGGTGACCGAATGCACCTCGAAGCCGAAATTTTAAAATTTAATCTAGAAATTTTTTTTATTTAATGTTTTGTGTTGTTTTGGGTGATTTTTCGCACTAATTTCTCAATAGCATGATTTTGGATAATTGTACGAAAAAAATAGATACACCATCGGAAAGAGCATGCGATTTCCGTTCTAATGAAGTTAGTTTTGAATTTCTAACGTAATTTACTGAATTTTGAGAATTTTTTAAAAAATAGTCACTTTTCAAAAATAAAATTTTCCGGAATTCTTAAAACTCTTGCATCCGATGTTCTAATAAAGATATCATTTTCAAAAATTTTTTGGTAGTAAATCAATTATTTTTCTCTGATTTAAAACAAGAACGGTTAAAATATTTTATTTCTTCGATTTTAGATTAATTTATTTCTTGATGGGATCAGAGAATTTTTTTCGATTGCCGGCATTGAAGAAGCAAGGCGTTTCTCACTTTTTCGCCTTGGCTACGCCATCTGGCGGAAAAAAAACAGACGTGATTTATTCCCTTCGTTCGCAAGCAATTAACGTTCTGACTATATCTTTAGATAGAGAAGACTAGAAAAAATCAAATTGATTTCAAGGAGCTATTTACATAATCTGGCTTCAAAGTTTAAACCTGAAGTGGAAGATTTAATCTCTCTTTTTCTTTTCTTCTTTGATTCATTTTGGATATATTTAAATACTTTAGAAATTATGTTTGTCTGTACCTTTCGAGGCATATTCTTCCATTTGAAATCGTTTAAGATTTCATTCGTTTTTATTCCTTAACATTTTACCTGGTTTATAGGAATCAATCTTTTAAATCCTAAAATTTTTTTTTCGAAAATATCGGTTGATTTGGTACTGTAATTTCAATTTGAAATCATTTCGTTGAATGGCTTTAATTCAAAGTATCTAATGTCACCAATTAACTATTTTAAAGAGGATCAAAACATTTTAAAGCGTCATCCTGACTGAATTATAATTGTTTTTACTCATTTTGATTTCTATAATTTACAATTCCATTGTCGCTTTAAAAAAAAAAAAAAAAAAAAACGTATCTTCAGTTAATATCATTGTCGCGAAGAGAAATAAGCGGTCAAAATCAATAATATATATATATTTTTTAATTGATTTTGTTTCCAAATATTTATTTTATGTCATTGTGGGCTTTAAAAAGCATTTTGTTGAAATTCATGATACCACGGGCAACGCCGTGCGGGTACTGCTAGTCTATACTTATAAAGGGCAATGTTTGTTTGTGTGTGTGTGTTTGTCTGCGATGTCCAGACGAATCTATCGCACTTACAGCCATGAAATTTGGCACACAGGTAGTCGTAATGGTGACTGAATGCACCTCGAAGCCGAAATTTTAAAATTTAATCTAGAAAATTTTTTATTTAATGTTTTGTGTTATTTTGGTTGATTTTTCGCACTAATCTCTCAATAGAATGGTTTCGAATAATTGTACGACAAAAATAGATACACCATCGGAAAGAGCACGCGATTTCGATTTCCGTTCTAGTGAAGGTAGTTTTAAATTTCTAACATAATTTACTGAATTTTGAGAAATTTTTTTAAAATATTGTTATTTTTGTTTTTAAATTTGTTGCATCCGACTTTCTAATAACACTATTATTTTCAATTTTTTTTTCAGCTTATAACTAGAACGGTTCTGTCGGATTTAAAACAATAACGGTTAAAATATCTTTTCCCTTTTTTTTTTTAATTAATTTTTTCCTGGGCAGATGAAAGTTATTTTTCACGAGTGAGTTTTCTCCCGTTTTCTTTCCATTCTTCGTAACCAATGTCGCGGTGTTCCATTCCCAGCATGCCTTTCGTCAAAACCACGTGGCGTAATAATCTTTTCGCTTTCAGTGCGATTTTGCAGTACGTGTGTCGTCGCGTCGAGAGATCATGCTTTTAATTTGTTTGTTTGTATACTTTTTGGAAGCTGATATCTTTAGTTGCGTGTACTTTCGCTGAAACTGAAAAAAAAAAAGAAATATGACCTCAAGGAGTATGTACATAATGTGACTTCAAAGTTTAAACCTGAAGCTGAAGATTGTGGGCTTTTTTTAAAAAAAATTGTTGAAATTCATGATGTCACGGGCAACGCCGTGAAGGTACTGCTAGTAGTTGTATAAAACATAAAAAAAATCTGGGAAATTTTACCAAATGAAGAAAATAGTTTAAAAATAAGATTTGTGAATTTTAGTAAAGTCTGGTAGGTATTTTTTTTTTTTTTTTTTTAACATTCCAAATATTTGCAATGTTAAAATATATGTAATAAATGATTGTGCGATAAATATAAATGCATTTCAAGACGAGTAAAAAGTGAAAGAATTTCCTTGATATGATATAAATGTTATATGAATACCATTAAATCTTAAAATAAAGTTACTTTTAAGACTAAAATTGCTGCAGTTTTCACAAAAATAATATGAGAATTCAATTTCATGAAAGGCTTTTCATGGAAATATACCAAAACATTTTAATAACTAATTTATAAGCGTAATAGATAAGGGTAACGCTTTTCATCGTGAGAATTATGTTATATATTATTTTATTTATGAAAATCTATTTGTGGTAAGTTTTCCTAATTTTATCATCCTTTTAGCTGTAGCTGAAGACGGCGCTTGAGAGGTTGTCATTGAAGCAACCAGGGCCGGACGAACACTCCGTTAGTCCGTGCCCAAGCACGGAGTAAAAAAAATCTAGAGGCGCAAAATTGTCAAAACAAAATGAAAAAAAAAAATCGCAACGGAGTTTCTGAATTAATTAGAAAAGTTTCTGAAAAAATTCTACAAAACAATAAAGCATTCTAATTTTATGTTCTAATGAGTACAAAACTTTCAAGGCACTACTCCAGTAATCTATATACATAAAAGGCAATGTCTGTGTGAATTTTGCTCCAATCTTGAGCATTGCTCTAAGAATTTTACTAACTCTTCCAATAAGTGTTGCATTCGGGGAACGTAGTTTTTACAAACTAAAAATAATCAAGAACTATTTGTGAACAACATCTCAAACAAGATTGTCAGACCTCACTATATTAGGAATTGAGTATGAACTGAGTAGCTAACTGAGTAGCTGTTTAGATGCTTCTGAATTAATTAGAGAATTCTCTGAACTAAAAGTTTGTAAAAAAAATCGTCTGTATTATACTCCTGTAAACTATTTTTTTAAAAGAAGTATTTTGAGTGAAAAATTATTATAAGTTTTCTTTGTCAATTACTGAGTTGCACTGTTGCTTATTGGACGTTCGCTAAAAAATGTTAAAAAAGATCATATATCTTCTTTTTTAGAATACTTCCATTGTAGTTCGATAGGGGTGAAATTTTTTACTTTTGCACGGAGCGGTTCAAAGGCTAAGTCCGACCCTGAAGCAACCTAACTGTCTTTAAAATTTGGAATCGCGTTCTGCGCTGTTCCAAAATTTTCGCGTTTTTGGTGTGTCAACTACTAAATCAGAAATAAATATTGAAATCGATTTAAAATACTTTTGAAGCCATTGAACGTTTACTTCTTAAAAGATCCAAAGTATTTTAGATTGAGTATCCGTCCACTTAAATTCGATAATTTTTTAATAAAATTTTCGAATTAATTGTCGCTCGAATTTTTATTAATTCACATCTCGGCTGGACAAATTAGTGTAGTCTTTCAACAGGTTTCTTCCGACTCAGATATTTATTTTTGCATCATTGAAGGAAAAAAGTGAAAATTCTTCACTTACATAGATGACGTTAAAAAATGAAATAAATGGAAATATCGGGGCTAATTGTTAGACATTTTATAGAAGATAAAGTACAGAAATGATTTAAGGTAGTCGCAAGGTGTGTAAATTTTTAAAATCCTCTTTAAATTTGAAAATTTAGTGAAAAAAGGACGTTTAAATTAAAATATAAAAATATGGAAAATATATATTAAAATCTATTAAAAACGGTATGGTTTATCTGCCCTGGAATCAAACATCATGAAAATTTCTAAAATTAGACAGATAAAGAGCAATGTAAAACTTTACAGAACGAAATCCAGACTCACTGAAACGCGACTCAAGTGTTCGAAAGACATTACCAACTTCAACCTCCTCCCAACCCAACTTCAACCCTCCTAAACCTAAAAAAAAAATTATGGCTTTCAGGGTTCCAAACGGCTCTCTAACTACCCCAAAAGAAAATAAACCCACTTGCCGACCTCGAAATTTCAATTTTTGTCGCGCTACAAACCGAAACTGGACCACTGTGTGCCGGTCAGGTGTTAACCATAAGCCATTAGGTTAAGTTAGGTCAAGTGTTAACCATAAGCCATTTTCTCCTAATATCGCCACTGCATGAAGGCGCTCATTAGACATTTGCATGACGGCACCGATTAGTTTTGGCGCGGACCTGATCTCCTCACTTATAAATAATTGTTTTCTTCTTTGCTTGTAGATTGCAATTTCCATTTTTACAAATTATATTCAGAAAGATAATTCTTCGTTGTTACTTTAGGGATTGTTTGTTTATCGAAATGCTTTCAGAATAAATTCCTACACTCATGAGAAACAAAAATGGCGATATGGGGTTAGTTGGACCATTTCTCATGGGGCACGTTTTGCCCGACGTCTACACAGGGTTTTTCAGGATGTGCGTTATAGAAATATCTCTGAATATGTGGGATGGGTTTGCACCAGATTTAGTATGCAAGATACTTGTTATGAAAAACTATGCGGATTCCGTTTTGATTATAATTACACAATATAAGAACGCTGCTATACAATACTATTTGATCATAAAAGCTCTATCTTAGTTTCTATTGAGTAGAAATGCAGCAAATTTGTATATAATACACATAATGTGGATAATAACACAACTGCGTTATTTAAATTAATAAAATATAATAATATAGAATAATGTTTCGTGATAGTCGCTTCTTACTAGTAATGGGTCAACTTTCCCCGTAGTAGGGGCAGGTTGGCCCAAACGACTTGGTGTCAGTTTGGGGTTTTAAATCAATGCTGATAGTTTAAATATCGTTGCGAACATGGAAAGTCGCTTCCCAGCAATGTTAGTCTTATGTTTGGGAAGAGAGTTCTACAGGGGTATGTATGGAAAATTCCGGGGGAATGCAGCCATTGACCCCTGACCTTGGCTACTATTGTGGCGACAAAATGTAGGATCTCAAAAATACTAGTTATTTTCGCGATATCTCTATTAGGGGCCGAGTTCTGGATTTCTCCAGATGATTCCATGTGACGTCACGGCCTGGCATAAATAGCACCGAATTCGGATCACAAAGGAGATTTTGATCGACTTGGAGTGTGTTGAATCGTCTTTGGACTTTGAACGTGTTGATCGACTGGGATCGTCTTTGGAGTTGTATCCGCAGTGCGAGCTAGAAGCTGATAGACGCCGTGCGGTACTGAAAGTGCTGTTACTGTTATTAATTAGTGATTTGCTGTTTGTTTGTGTTCCGAATTTGTGCAAGTGCTGCTTTTCCTGTTACCTGTGCTTCTTGTTTTCCGGAGTATCTCCATTATCCTGCTTCTTGGACTGTTTTCACCGTAAACCCACTGGACGATTTTTGTAACAATATTCAAATTTTACTATGGCGAATTCTTTCTGAAGGTACACTGATTGTGTCAGCTTAAAAATTTTTAAAAAATTTTGAATTCCCTTTCTTTAAAAATTCTTAGAAGAAAAAACGGGCCAACTAACCCCGGTCTACCCTATACAAAAGGTTCGTACGAATTTATAAACAGTACATGAAATTGCCATATTTCTGGTGAGAATATCTGGCAACTTGATTTTAAACAGTTACATTCCCTTAAATATTTATTGTTTATTGCAATGTAGCTGGCGTTTTTATTTTATTTAACACCCACTCCGTCCCAGCCTACCCAGAAGGGTGTAAGGCTATAAAACGGACTGGAGGGGGACATAGAAATCATGAAATAAATGCATACTACACCCAAAACAGGGGTGACGAAAAATTACATAAACAAATTATAAACAAAAACAAATACCATAAACAAATTATAAACAAAAAATCCCCAAGGGCAAGTAATACACATAAACCAAGACACACACCACAAAAGAAAGAAAAAACACATAAACGTTTTATGACAAAAGAAATCATACAGAAAAAAAAATTACATGGAAAAACAAGAAATAAAATACAAAGGCAGTGGCCAACACAATGAATAAACACAAGCAGCGTTCAATAGTATATACAAGTACAAAAGAAAAAAATTAAAGAACAGCCATAATTAAGAATATTAAGACTTTTAAAAACATTTACATTGAAACACCCTTGAAAAGACCGGCAGAACCCAGTAGGAGACCAAGAAAAAATGTGAAAGGTAAGGCCCAGCGGACACCAAAATCAATCGCCGTCGGCTCGGCCTGGAAAACGGTATTATTTGTATTTAATTTTAAACGATAAATATCCGGAGTTTCCTCTTTTGGGAAGATGCACACGGACAGATCAGTATCTCTGGAACCGTCCGTGTACACCTCAAATTGACTGTTTGGTATGCGCTGATTAATTTTTAAATTTAATGGAATGTTAGTAGAGTTCTCATTATAGTCAAGTTCACCTACTTCCAGTGCCTCACCTGTCTCAGTAGAGCAACAGACCCAGATCTGGAATTTATGGTGCTCCGACCTCGCGTTCAAGTGCAGAGGGGTTATTCCTGTCAGGACGTTCAGCACCTGAGTAGAAGTGGTTCTATAGGCTCTGGTAAACTTCAGCAGGAAAACTCTTTTTATAGTATACAGTCTTTTAATTTTTGCAGAGTTAAGAGCCCCACCCCAGATTCCTGCGCCATAAAGCATAGCCTTTTCAATTATCGCAATATACCAGAGTTTCAGCAATCGTGTATGAATGCTGAAGACAGCCTGAACAATTCTATTAAAATTTTGAGTAAGTTTGAAAATTTTTGAATGTAAAGTTAAAATATGATCCGTCCACGACAATCTGTTGTCAATATTCAGACCCAGATATTTCAAACTGTTTGATATTCTAAGACTTCTATTGTCTATTTAAAAGCAGGGACTTCTGTTGAAAATCACCTGGCCGGACCTTTGCTTATTCAAATTTAATTAAGATCTTATAGCAATAGCCTGACACTTGAGGACCGATAACTTTAACTTCAATTCTAAAAGTTTAATAAATATTTTGTTTAAAATTTCATTTGTATTATCCTCTAGTTCCTTTCTAGATTTACCAGTCGAAACAAGCGCCAGGTCATCTGCAAAGGCCTGGATGAAATACTTTTCACTATTGAGTTCTAAAACTGGGATTTATTTAAATATTCCAAAGTGTAGGTGCAACAGCCGACCCCTGAGGACAACCGATCGAACAATATCTGACAAAGTGAAAATGACCATCATTAAAAACAACCTTTCTGTTGACACGATAGTACAATATAAAGTTCTTATAAAAATTAGGGATTCGATAAAAATCCAATGTTTTAAATAGAACCGACCAGTCCATGCTGTCGAAGGCGGAATTAATGTCGATAGAGACCAAAGCACTATGCTGGGTCCCTCTATTATCTTTAAGTTTAGTCGTAATGTTATAAACCGCCAATTCGCAGCTCCTCCCTTCTCTAAATCCAAATTGATTTTCGTGTAAAATGTTGTTATCGGCAAGATATTTATTGAATCTCATTTGAAATAACCTCTCAAGAATCTTGCCGATCGTCGGGAGGAGGCAGACTGGTCAGTATTCATTGCACTGCTAGGGATCATTTCCGGATTTTTAAAGGAAAATAATTTTAGCGTTCCTGAGCGGCCGAGGAAAATAATTGTATTCGAAACAGACATTAAAAGACGTAGTTAAGATGTTTTTGTTGAAATCATGTATGTAAGTCCAGATTCTGTGGCCAATCATGTCCAGGCCTGGGGCTTTTCCCTTTTTCAAATTGCCCATAACCAGACTAACTTCCTCTTCGGAAAGTTTTTCTACCCTTTCCAAAGCTGGCATATATGCGGTCTCGATTGCATTAGTCGTCTGGGGGAAAAATGGTCAAACAGAAGTTTAATCCTGACTTTGTGTGTAATGTTCGGCCTACCATCGGGGTTGGCCATTATCTCAGTGGTCTTCTTGGTTTTTCCGAATGTTGGCTTTACGATGGGCCCGTTGGCATTATGGTAGCCTTTACAAAATTGTTCCCATGATTTCCTCTTTGCTGATAAGAGTTCTCTTCTGTATTCTGCTCCAGACTTCTTGTAATTAACCCCAGCAACCTGAACATCAACCTCAGGGGAACCAGACTCCTGCAGCCTTTTATATAATTTATAAAGCTTATTAGTAGTATTTCGGAGGGTTCTGAGCGCGTCTTTCCAAACTTTAAAACCTCTTATCTTTTTTTTTAGATTTTTTCTTAAAAGCTTTAACTGCAAGTTCGCTAAAAAAAATTTTAAATTTTCAAATTGCTTATCTATTTCTTCAATGTCTCCGCAATCTCTCAATTGAGACAACAATGTTTTTATGTAATTTCTAAAATCATTTAGAAATCTACCTGAATTATATGCGGTTTTTTTTAAGTAAAATTCATCGCTTGTCTGATATTCAACGTGTATTTTAAAATAGAGGTACCTGTGGTCACTAAGAGAATGAGGGTCCAAGATCCCCCATTGATTTAGTTTATCGATATAGTTTTGAATTAGATAGATTATAGTTTGAATTTAACCTAGTAATTCTGATGAGACCATTACCATTTGCCACTGTGTATATGCACAGTTGATTTCCTAAAATTCCCTGTTTCTGGATAAAACTATTAATAATGTTTGCATAATTTTTAGAAAGCGTTATACATATTCGTATTTCAGACGTGAATGACGTTTAAAAAATCATTTTTATTGGAATTTTCGAAATTGTGAAACATTTTATGTTTTTCCTTCCTAAAAAGTTAAAATATGTTTATGCAGCTCTCCAAAATTTTAAAAAAGTCATTTATACAAATAAATAGATTATTTATGGTTGCTGCAGCTCAAAATTGAACTATCCTCAGATAGTTATCCAAATATCAGATCCGAAGACTGGTAGCATTTGACTTCCAATATATGCTAAAGTTGGTTGTAAGTAATGTATTAGAATTTAATTTAATTAGATATCTCTTAAACATAGCTCAGAAAACGCATTGAAAAAGGTTAAACATAAAATGTCATTGCTTACTGATTAATTAGTCTTTTGAAGTTTGATATCCATGAGTTTCTTCCTGAAATATCAACATGGCAAGATAAACTTTGTTCAAATTTTCTGCATCTTTGAAAAGAGAGAGGTTAAACTCATAGAGGCAGTGTTTATTAGGGTGGATCGAAAAGTATAGGAAAAAATTGGGGGGGGGGGTACTTTTGGCGCTGGGTGGGAAAGTTGTGTCTTAAGTATATTAGTTTATATAATTTTTTTATTGAAATCCATTTATATCTTAAGGTGCCCCAAGCGTCCCAAAAATAGTTAAAAATTGAAATTTTTATGAAAATTTACAATTTTTTTTCTAAATTACTTTTGGCGCAGGGTGAGAAAGTTGTGTCTTAGGTATATTGGTTTACATATATTTTTTTATTGAAATCCATTCATATCTTCCAGTGTCCCATGTGCCCGAAAAATAGTTAAAAATTGACATTTTTACGATTTTGACTCATTCAAAAAAAGTAGGGAGAAAGGAATAAAAGAACGCTTTTGCCAAAGTTTCCCCTGTAGCGATGTGTTTTTGTTTAGGAAAAGTCGAGATTGTGGGGTAGTTTATCTTTGTCTTCGAAATAAAGTAAAATTGTGTTATATTGTAAAAAGAAGAAAAGGTACTTGTGGGCCCCTGAATAATATTATATAAACAAACATAATTTTATTCATTTAAAAATAAAAAATAAATAATTTTCATTCTCTCCTATATGGTTTTTCCCTGTAAAATCGTGTCTTTAATGCATTTTTTATTTTTAATTCAAAATTTGCATGGAAATCGTTTTTCTTCAAATATTTAAGTGTCGGAAGAAATTAAAGTTGAAAAATTTTGCATGTATGCTAGTACACTTAAAAGACAAATTTTGCAACCTACGCCGATTATTCTATCTACACTTTGAATTTTCGATCCACCCTATTGTTTATGCCACTTGTAACTCAGTTTTCTTTGGATAGAATATTCAGTATGAGAATAGCTAATGCCACTAATTTATCAAATTTTTTTTTAAAAAAGCCAAAAGTGATGGATCATTCTTCAAAAGTTTGATACCTTAGAGCATAAGATGTGATTTTTTTTTTGTCTTTTATTGCGATTGTATAGATAACTGTTAAAGAAACTATAACCTGAGTAATGTGTAACAATTCATAGTAGTCGCTAAGAATGCCTTAAACCAGCCACAAATTAGAAATTGTACGAAGGCTGTTATTTTTTCAACTTCTAATGGACCATAAAAAAGAGAAGAGTAAAGAACAAAATGAATTTATAACTAAAAGTTATGTTCAAACATGGTTACTTTTCGACGTAATCGTCATTAGGATTCAAGCATTTATCATATCGGTGAACAGGGCCGTGTTAACAAATTTGAGCGCCCTGGGCTAGAGTAATTTGGCGCCACATCTGAACCTAAAATCCAAAATTTTGAACCCCTAGTTCGAAACATAGTAGCATTTAAATGTTTCAGGCTTGCTTCGTCTGTCTTGTCTTCGCCTGCGACAGCCGTTGCATTCTGTGAATAACAATTTTTACATCACTCAATTCACAAAAAGATTGCCAGCCTAAATATATTATGTTTTTAGGTAGGGTCATGTTAATAAAAGCGAAATTGAAGTTCAAAGAAAAGCACTTTTTCTCATAACGATAACAATGGTAAAAATACGTGACTAAAAAATTTAATGAAATATTGATATCGGTTTCAATTGCATTGTTCATTCGTTGTATTAATATAAATTGTATTTAAAATTTTTTGAAGCATTTATTAAAATTAAAGAAAAGTTTTTACTAAAATAAAATTGCTAACACTAGAACGATGATTTTTTATTTATTTTTAAGTGGTTTAAAAATGGTCTTCGTGCGATAATATTCTCCGAAATTATTCAGCAAGAAACGTTAAAATTTCGCTTAGTTTTTAATCTATTATAAATGTAATCAAAATTTAGAAAACTATTTTTTAATGAGCACCTACTACCCAAATAGCTTCATGCCAAATATGGTAGTTGTACCAACGGTTTGCCCTATAAAGAGTTGCACTCTGTGCATCACGCATCAGTTTGTACGATTTTTGCATCACGATATTCAGAAAGTATACCAGCCTAAAAATATTATCATGTAAAAAAAATAATTACATTACGTGATTTTAATCACATCATTACGTAATTTAAAAGAGTTCGAAAATTTTAAATTTCGTTGTATCAAACAAATGCATCAGGAAAGGTTTACTGAAATAAACGAAACTGTACCATACGTGCTAGAGGCGAAGAAAATTCCTGTCAGTGAGCCGATGCTTCAACATAAGGCAAAAAACATTGCAGAGGCAATTGGGCATAAAAAAAAATTCCGAAAGTAATGGATGGCTGTACAAGAGTATGTTTCAACTTCGAAACAATATGAAGTTGAAATCATCTTGCGGCGAAGTAGCAGATGTCTGCGAAATAGCGAAAAATAGATATTATTGCCCATTTCTTAACTACTACACACGAATTCATTGAGGATTTAATTTTCTAATTAAAAACCAAAATTGTAAAAGTTACTTCCGAAAAAACTAAACGATCCAAACAGACACAAATCGAACCGTTTTTCAAAAACATTTAGAGACTTTCGAATAAAGCACTTTAGACTATTCTTAAATATTCACTTCTTTACACTTTTCTTAAAATCCACTATGTCAGAACTAATGAATAATGGCTTGTTTTACCACGTATTTTTTCTTCCGAAAATAAAACTCTTAAGAGTAGCCGATCTTTCTGAGCGACAGATTTCACTTGGAACGGAGCTTTTGAGAGGTTTCGCTGTGTTTGCAAAACTTTCTTAATCCATCAAAAGAAATCATATAATTAATACATCAAAAGCAATGTAAAATAATGATATAATAATAATTTAACTCACCACTTGCAAAGCAGGTTCAGCTTAGCTATATAATCGCAGTAAAATTTCAGAAACATGCTGCAGTTGGAAAAAAAAAAAGGAAACTGTGACCTTTCCCTGTCTTGAGCCTTAGTTACAGTTCGAATGACCTAAAGGCAAGGATAAATTTCTGTGATGTAGAAAGACATGCATTTCCCAGGGTATCTGTCAGAGTCAACTCGCCCCTTTTTCTACAGATAGTTTGGAAGGAATCAACAAATTACGCAATTATACGCCGCCCTCTGCAAAACAGTGTCCTCTATCCTTCCCTTGGGGAGGGGGAAATGTCATTCGTCTTTCTCCGCATAAAGAAGTGGGACTAGGGGAAGTTTTCATCTAGACCAGAGACTGGGGGAAGTTTTCGTAGGCTGTAAAAATCTGGTCTGCTCGCGAATTCTGTAGCAGGAAAACAATCCTAAGAATAATGTTCTGAAAGTTAAACAAAACCTAATTTTAATTTGAATAAGTGCGATTAATAAATAAGTACGTTAAATAAATTTTCTGGTCCACAATTAAAATAAAATCAGTGTAGTAAATTTTGGGGCGTCTTTGGATAAATGGCGCCCCTGGGCTACAGCCCTAGTGGATAAGATGGCCCGGGGCCGTCTTAACAAATTTGAGCTCCCTGGGCTAGAGTAATTTGGCGCCTTGTCAGATAGAACCTCAAATAGAAGCAGAGTTCCAATAACCCAACATATCGAATAAAAAGAAATTGAGAAGTGAAAAAAAAAGGTGTCTTTTCTCATATCTTCACTTTTAACATATATAAATCACATTTAAATAAATTTTTCGGTTCAATATTAAAACAAAATTAGTATAGTAAATTTTTAGGAGTCTTTGGATCAGTGGCGCCTCTGGTCTACAGCCCAATTAGCCTATTGGATAAGATGGCCCTGCCGATGGACCAGGTTTTCGATCCTCTCTTCGAAAAACGTTGCCACCAGTGATGTGAGATGGGCCTTGACGTTGCTTTGAATTTCCCCATTTTTCTGGAAGCTTTGGTCTACAATTCAGGGAAAAGATAAAAATCACTCGTCGCTATGTCGGTGCTATATGCCGGGTGATCAGACACGTCCAATTTAAACTGCTTCAGAAGCTGCTGGGTTACAACCAGGAGTGGCGCTAGTGTCTGCCTGATGGGGGCACGATTTGCTGTACAGGGGGATTGTAATGAATTGGTGTCAAATTTTCGCCAGATCTTTATTTATCTACTAATTGAATATTGCGTGAACAGGGTACAAAAATTTTCCCCGACAGGGTTGTCTTGCCCCCCGTCCCCCTTCTGGCGCCACCCCTGGTTACAACAGCACTATGAGGGCGGGCGTTATCGTGAATGAGGACAACTCCAGAAGTTTGAATGGTTCTTCGCAGTCTCGGCAATAAATTGCTGCACTGATCGTTTTCCAGAAATTAATCCTCTGCTTGAAGAAAGCGAATAAAACTACGCAACTCGCACTTGGCAGGAACATCAATTCTACTATCCACGTTTAAGTGCTGATAGCTCAGCTCAAACTAGCCAGCTGACGTCGGTAGTAGTTGTGGGTATGGTTAGAGACACTTGTCTTGACACCACTTGTCTGTCTGTTTAGCGACTCGATCGGAGGTTGTAAAAAACGGCCCTCATATTAGAAAAGATTGAAAGAATAAAAATTAAATTGGCAAAGCTTTTTGTTTTCTGTCTGCCTGTCATGGCGATTAGACAAGTGTTCCTGGATTACTTTCTGTTGGAGACCATAACATCAAGTTGCTTTGTTGGATGAAAATAGATTAGTGGGAGTGGTGCTTTGTTATAATAGGTGTTTTCTGATAATCTTTTATCTCAAATTTTCCACTGCAATGTTTCTGGAAAATGCCTTAATTGTTTAAATGCTCTTAAATGGCTTTATAAACCTAGGTCATTATCTCTGTGATGGGGATATCTGTGACTAGCATAGTGTGTATTGATGGGTGGGAACAAAGTATGCCTTCAATTTGCAACAGATGCTGGAGTTCAATTTGCTGTGGAGCCTTTCTTTAAAAGCTTACTCAAAAAACTTAGGAGGCCATGCTTATCATATGACAAGAAAGTAGGCATCTATTAGTCAAAGGTGGAGGCTGATACTTCTAGAAGGAGCAGAAATGTAATGATATTGACTGCAATATGAATTAATTGTTGTAGACTTTCTCATAGAATAAATCTGTGTTGAATTTGTTTATAGTTTCCAAACTTCTCTTATTTACTTTAACTAACTCTCAGCCCACTCTGTCATTATCTAATCAATTGAACTACAAGCATACATCGTTGTCGGATTGCCAGATTGAATTGTTCTGAATTATGGGAGCCATTGATAGTTGTTTTTGAGATGTTGTTGAATTTGAAATAATAACTAAAAATGCTAGAGAGTCTTCGTCACCTGTGTATTTCTTGTTGAAGAAATCTTTTAGCATAGAAATTACTTTTATACTAGTGTCTGAAATAAATTTTTAAAATTTTAATCCAACCAAATTTGCTGTCATAGTTGCTGTGTGTCAATTCTGGATATTCTTTGGTGGTTGCTGAACAAAGCTAATGATATAAGCATTATGTTTTTTAATCTTTTTTTGCCAAGACGGTTTCATACAGTGAAAGTCCTTTCCTTTAAGTGCCAATTACTTCTTTCATCTGAGCATTGTACCAAATGCGATAAATTACTAAGAGTTTCTAGGTCAATTGTGTGCTTCATTGGTTGTTCAATTTATTGATGTTAGTGTGCAACATTCTGCAGAATGTTCAAGGTAATCTTATTATTCTACTTAATCTTCTAAATTATTTGCAGTACTGTACAGTATTTTTCTTACTTGAATAGGATCTCCAACAGTTTGTTAAAAGTTAAGTGCCTAAGGTTCATCAGCAGAATATGCAATCTAAGGCTAAGCAGCTGATACCTCATCAGCAAGACATTTTTTGTGGTTTGGACATTGTTCTTCTCGGATATTATTTAGGAACGCTGAAAATTAAATTACAAGTGCAAAACCATTGCAAAATTATCGTGCATTGTTTCTCTTTTTGATTCGTTGCTTTTCTATATTCATGATGATTGTGGGATCATACTGAAACAAAATGAAGTGTTATATTTTAAATGTATTATTCAGTGAATAGATGAAATAAAAACATCAATTTGCCTTATTTAAGAGGTGTAGAGAAATAAATCTATTAGATAAAGAAAAAACCTTGAAATGTAAACTTCTGTGATTGGAACTTTGTTGCTAAAGATTTCATATTGGTCAGGAAAAATTTTTCTATGCTGGAGTGATTTGCATTAGTGTTTTCGTGTAGTTACAGTATTTTTTAATTAGCTTTCATAGTTAAACGTTATTTTAAAATAGTTTTCTAAACTGAATGTTGTGTCTAAAATTAATTTCATATTACATTTGAATGTATTTTTCTCATAGGAATCCACAAAATGTTTGCCTTTGAGTCAAGAAGTCAGATACAGAAGGGATATTGTTTTTTCACAATCTGTGAGTTTTATATCTTGACTTTTTCCTTTATTTAGGTAATGACTTTTACTAGTGTACATGATTATTTTATTAATATTAGACTTTCCTTATTAGCATTTTACCTTATCTTTGTTTATAATTCATATTAAATTCTTAGAGCCATATTGCTGAAAGTTAATTGATATAAGTAAAAGTGAGTCTTGTATGTAATTTAGGTATACTAAAAAAATTAAAATTCTCTTCACAGAATTTTATCAATGATGCTAGATACAAAAGCACATTGTGTGCATTTTTTTTGTAAGTACATTCAAATGATATTTTAAAATGAAAAATTAATAATAATTTTTGTTGATTGTTGAAATTGTTAACTTTGTAACCAACATGAATGAAAATATGATTGATTTTAACAAAACTGTTTTAGATATTATAACAGTCATTACATATATGTTATTAAATGAAAGTGAAAAAATACCACTAAAACATCCGATTGCATTCTAAAATTATAATCAGCACTATCGTTCGTAACTGCCTTTCTTCTAACAACTAATACCAATTTTGACTCACTATTGCGCCTTCTTCCAGATTTTGTTATTATTAAAAATTGAGAGACAAGTTTGTCTGTTATGATGGTCGGAATTTTGGATTCAGAGATAGAAAAAGACATTGATGGTCTTGGAATAAAATAATTTAATCATGTGTAAATGACATCAGTTCTAGGAAAGAGCAGTGTTCTGATTAGAATTAAATTTAGTTAGATTAGACTTTAAAGTCTGAAGATGGGAGTTCTGAAATAACATTGGTCATTAACAACATAAGAAATCTAAAACTAAAAACCACCAGAAATCCCATTAAAAACAAGTTATGGCATTAGTTATGAGCTACATAATGGCTGTGATGTAAATATGGAGAACTAAGTTTCATAAGATGAAATGAGTTTATTTTATTTTTGTGCTGGAATCTTATGTACAAATCTAAATTAGGGTTTTTATTTAAGTGTCACTTTTGTTATCGAACTGTGGTGTCCTCAGTAGGGATGGTGGTTATTGCAAAAACAACCGGTTTTCGGTTATTCCGATTTATTTCACTTCAGGTTTAATCTGGCGGTTACAACCGTCCAAAATAACTGGTTTTTGAAATAACCGGTTTTCGGGGGGGGGGTTATAGAAGAAACATCGGTTTTTTCGTACGTTTTTAAAGGAAACCAACCCATTTGACTATATATATCGTCCACTCTATTCATAAAAAACTCTTTCAGTAATGTTGCGAGGATCTGAAAACGAATCATGCGACAGCAGAGGGTTCTGTAATATTTTTGCACACTGTCTTTAAGGATCTCAAAAGTTTTTGATATAGACTTTGGTAGCATTATGTTTATGTTTGAGCTTTTTCAACGCACTTTCGATTATGTTCACTAATGGGGATAAGGACGCTTCTTGTAACATACTCGCCTCCCAAAATTTCTTTAGTGGCCTCATCGAAAGCATTGAAATATCCGATATTTCTGACACCAATTAAATGACTCCACAAGAAATCATCATTGGGCATTTCTAATGCTGGAATAGGCTGAGACTTGAGCAATTAATGGTGACAGTTTTACTCAAATAATCTATGGCCAGTTACAGAACTAGGGAAGTTATAGGTATTGTTGCCATAATTGCCAAGCGTTGATACTGGACGTTTAAATGCTAAATAAAAAAACCTGAAAAAAGTAGGTAGGAAATGGTTTATTTTATTCTGATAAAAAAAAAATCAATGAAGTTTAAGAAGTTTAAGTTTTGTAATAAAATGAACATGTAGAATAATAAAAAAAGATAATCCTTTTTTAATGGGATAATAAAATATGACTGGGCTAAAAAGGATTTTAGCCCAGTTCATAAAGTTGATTTTACTTTCTTATTTATATATTTTTATTTTCTCACATAATTATAAAATTGGGCTAAAGTCATTTTAAAATTAAGACAAATCAAAATTGCTTTCATTGTCTGTACTGACTGAGTTTAGGGAGGAAACGGGACAAATAGTAATACGGGTCTGAGTAGTGAAATACGGTAGTCTCGTATATACAGGACGTATGGCAACCCTAGTTATAGGGCAATTAACTCAAATTCCAACATGTGGGAGGTTTGTATTGTTGGTACTGGTTGAATGAAAGTATTACATTTCAACGATCACCATGAAAACGAAACTGTGTGCATGACCGATGCACCGCCTTTGCTACTTAACACAGTGCTGCTAATGTATTATTTAACTATATTGAATGAATTTATTTTAATTGCAGAAATATTAATTCAAGATTTTTTTCTGGAAAAAAACCCGTCCACTGAATAAATAGTGATCTCATTTCTTTAATTTACCTCTTTTCCAAAACTAATTTTGCCGGGTTTTTTACCCGGTTATTGGATTTTTTTTAAAACCGGTTATAACTAGGACAAGAAAAATAACCGAAAAAACCAGTTAATCGAAACAAAAAAAAGGTTTTTCTTTTAAACGGTAGGTTTTTCCCATCCTTAGTCTTTAGTAACTCACTATATCTGTTTCAGTGCAAGTATTTAATTTAAAAGATAGACAAATTTTTGAAGACAGATTTCTTAGTCTAAATAAGTTTTTAAAAAACATTCGGTTGAATTTAGTTTTTGAAAATTTACAAGGTGTCCCAAAAAAGTGGAACAAGCGTTTATTTCCTTAAATATTGATTTTAGACATATACTTCCAGTTACAAACTTTCATAAAATTAGGTAAGAATTTGTTTCAAAATACTTTGATATCCAAGGGGATTTATAATAAAAAGTTACAAAAATTAAATTTTTATACGGCCCCCATAGAGCAAAAATGTCAATTAGTGAAATGCTTCTTTTGCATTCATCTATTCACATACAAAGTTGCACGCTTTTATCTGCAAAACTTACAAATATATAAGACAAGGTTGTTGACTTAGACCACTTTTCAATACCTCTCACAGCTGTTTGTCCAGTCTTTAGACGTACATTTTAGGGATAATATACATATTTAAAAAAATGATTTAAAGGGCGGAATCAGGAAATCAAAATGTATTTGTTAACTCTTGCTAACTATAAAAACTAGTCAAATAATACATTGGTTGAAGTATTTACAAAAATAGTTCATCTTGTGAACCTTCAAAAAATATTCACGGTTACATATCAGCAGTGAGGCTCATTTTCCCAGAAACAAGCAGTGCTATAAAAAAATTACTAGAATACAATTGAAATACAATTTTTCAAAAATAGCTTTACCTTCAAATAGCTCACACTTGTAGTTGCAATTATCTGAATTGTATTTTAGATAATTACAGTCTTTTTTTCGGTGAGTTCCGTTTTAATAAGAGAAATCGAATATGTAGAAACCAATCAAGTACCCGTTGAGGCAGCATGAAAGTGAATCCAAAACCTAAAAACAGCCAATGAAAAAAAAATCAAGAGCGCCAAGGCGAACCATGGGTGAGATTGAAAAGGGGGGGACATTAGTTGATTTTAGCGCAAAACAGGAGCATCCGGAAATCCAGTTCTGGCTAAGTTCTAAGACAGAAAGAATAACTATTCCCTTTCGTCCATCATGCCACTTAGTTGTACGCAATGAGCGAATTTTAGTGTTTTCTAAATCTATTTGGTGTGCAGCCCATCCTGTGTCTGTCTTACTTTTTCATTCATTTTCTGTTTTCTTTTCTCGTTTTTATCTTTTTCGTTAATAATCGAACTCTCAGAGTGGAGAAGTAAGCAAATAAGAATAAAAACAAAAATACGAATTTTTAAAATAATTTTAGTAAGTTCTGCAACTCTGCGGGCCTAAAGGACGAGTCGTCACTGCTTTAGGTAAAGCTTAATAATACGTACAACGCTAAGAGCAAATAATTCAGTATTCTGGTTCAATATTAGTCTTTTCCTGTTTTACTTAAAATTTTCATTTTCACAAGTTGTCCTTCCATTCTTTATCAAATCGTTAGTTGCAACTATCTGTAAATGAAACTGAGTTACAGTATGCGTCATTGGCAATTTATTTTCAATCCGTGATGATTGGCTCATATACTACTTGACAAATATTTGCATTTCGCTGTTTTTCTATATTGAATAAATTTGCATTTCTGCGATAAGCATCTCCATATAAATTTGTGAGAAGCCCCTTGAAATTTACATTTATCAATTAATGAGTGTATTATTTTACCTAATTTATACAAGGGAGCGAATCAAAAAATGACACACACATAGTTACAAGAATCTTCAACAGCTGGACTGAAGAAAACACCCTGAAAGTATAGCCGCTGAAAACGAACTAGATCTTATTGTATAAACTAGTCTCTGGCCGATAATGTGAAATGGTAAAACTATAAAACGTGTTAAATTCTTCAAACACCTAGAGGTTGATGACACCAACCAGCTTACCTAGAAACAGCATGTTAACAGTCAAGCTGTTAAAGTCCATCTTCTCAGTGGCATAACTAGGGTGGGGCGCGTGCCCTGGGCGCAATTTCCAGGAGGCGCAAAATTAAGGAATCAATTGGTTGTATTTAAAAGAAAGGTAGGTTTTTTGAGGCTCTTTTTCCCAAGATTCATAAAAATTGGAAGGGTTTCAAAAAGTGTGGGGAAAATCTTAATGATACAGTCATTTTTACAACCTCGGAAACCTCAAGCTGCGACAAAATAAGAAGTAATATGTTTCAGGGATCTGCCGACCCAAATCCTCCATCAATGAAATTAAAAACTCGTTTAAAAGGAATGTCCTTTTCACAGATTTCAGTCTCGGTGGGGTAGGAGATAAGGATAGATGGTTAAGGATGATTATCTCAGCAGGGTTTCTGAATGTTTCACACGATATACCTGATTGATACTGACTGTTATCAGTTTCTTCGGGAATTGGTGATAAATTGTTCAAAAGTGTCATTCCTGTTTTCAATCAAAGAGTGAAGAATGGAAAATATTCCTCCATATTTTTCGCGCAGTGCAAGAGAACTCTAGCAACTTTAAAAGACGTAAGTTCGCTATCTTTACATTGCTTTTACTACTGAATATTTTCATAATTTGTATGATGAAAATGCGATACTGTTTACTTTAAATTTTATTTCGGAAAACCTAGATGCTGTCGTTCTTCCAAAAGCAAACTAATAACAACAAAAAAAAAAAACTGAGAGAGAGAAAAGACCGCATAAAGTTTTTCAATTCCTGGTAAAAATTATCAGTCCGTATTGACGTTTAAATCAAGATAAATGGAAACAGTTTCTTTAATAATTAACGAAAATAAATACATAAAGAATAGAAATTCAATTCTTGCCATAATACGAAGCGTTTTCTTTCCTCGCTGAGTTACGCTATTGTCACCAATTAATTTTACTGTTAAAAAACACAATAAAATTTGCCTTGACTATCAAATCATTAAACTACTAATACTCAACATAAAATAATTATTTAAATATGTAAATATGGCAGTCATTTTTTGTTTGTAATCCTTATGTTAGGTACATGTACAAACATTTAAGCACTAAAGTATTATAAACACTTTTGCTTCATTAAAAGCCAGAAAGGCTAATTTATAACATTTCGGATACTCTAAATCCTTCAAAATTTTTCAGAAATATTGTATCATTTTTTATGCAAATAAATAATATCTATTAAAATAGTAAGTCTGATTTTACATGTCAAAGACAAATTAATAACTTTGTAATTTTAATTCATATTTGAATCAGCATATTTTCCTGCTGAAATAGCTTATCCCCTAATTTCATGCAATGAATTTCAACTTTGTCGTAAGGTGCTAGATAAAACATTATTAAACTTAATTAGTTGTGAATTTTGATTAATATATTTAAAGATATGTATGAAATTATATGATGAATATTATTAAATATATTAGTTACTAAAGTTTTGTATAATTTTATCCGTGTTAACAAAAGATTTACTTCAATGTTTAGAGTTTTTATATATTGTCTATGGGCAAAAAAGTAATGTATATAATTTTTTCATTTTTATTCATATATGTGTGGGGTTTTTTTTCGATTGATTAAGATATTTGTACACATTTTATATTATTTTTCGAATACGAGATAAATGGAATGCACATTTTATTTATATTTTTCTAATATATCGAAAGTTCCTTACAAAAATTTTTGATTTTCTGATTTCAGCCATATTTAAAGAATTAAAGTTAGAATGCGCCAAGTTTTCTGTGAAAATTTAGCGAAATTTCGTTAAAAAATTTGTAAATCCTGTCAAGTCAAAAATGTTTTAATTTTTGTTGTGTTTTTTAAATTTATTTGCACTTTTAATTTTTGTGCCCCGGGATAAAGTTTCCGAAAAGAAAATGAGGAACACATTTCAAACGAAAGAAGAAGGGGGGCGCAGTTTCGATATTTGCCCGGGGCGCCATTTTATGTAGGTACGCCACTGCATCTTCTACAACAAAATTTAATCAAAATATCTGCCAGCAGTTAGAGAATTTTGCAGAAGCAACGAAGAATGTTCTGAAAGAATGCTGGCCCACGGCTCTGCACAGTGGTGTCTTAATCCAACAGCAAGGATGACCAGACATCTGGTAGTGGTACTGATATGTGTCTCAGAGCCATCACGGAAGTCTGCTGCACAACACCAACAGCAGTTCTTCAGACCATCGTGAGTCATCATCTTCTACATCTGCAACTCCAGTATGAGGTCAAACTTACCACTCTTTACAGATTACAAATTCATCTACCCCAGATATCGCGAACATCAAACCTTGCAGTTCTAAAGGGGAGAGCAAAAAGGCTAGTATTGGTCATCTGCTATCTCATTCATCCATTCTGCCATCTACATCAAATCTCTTTGGAACATGGAGGAAACTCCAGCAATAATAATACAATCATTCTTAAATCTTCGCGGATGGATCAAAAATAGATTATGAGGTTGGATTTGCATTCTGTGCATCATCCAACAACATCTGAATACATCAGTGGCCAGCCATATTAGACGATAGAAATACTGTCTTCTAGGGCAGAACTCGTAGCCCTTAAGAAAACCATTAAACATACTGCAACCTATGCTAACAAAATCCCAATCATTGTCCCTGTCAACAATAGAACAAGCATTCTAACAGCCTCAAATCCTCTATGTTCAAACCAAACAGCTAGAACAACATTTAATATCCTCTTAGAACATATAAACATAAAATTATCATGGGTTAAGGCGCATGTAGGTCATGAGAGAAATGAAAAGGCTGAGCAACTGGCTAAAGATTCAACAAGGAATGGGCTATCCTGTTGCAATATCAAAGTTCCCAAGCCCTGTCATGATTAACAGCCATTCCACCAACTGCACCAGGAAAGAGGTCGTTTTCTTCTCTGAGCAAGGACTCTTCCCAGCCTGTCTTCATAGGTTCCACCTAACTAATAATGACAGCTGAAACTACGGTGAATATGGTACTGCACTTCATTATGCCATAGAGTACATTCTATGCCATGACTTATGAGGAAGCCAGATCCAAATCACCATGAAGAGTGGCGAAGAAGCATAGTAAATAACAACCTTTCCAAGTAAAAAATCACAAAATAATTCAATTCATCTACCCAAATAATAACCTGTTCCAGCCTGCCTAGTTCTAACTTCTTACTCCCTTTGCCAAAACTTATCGTCATCCCCGCTCTTCATCAAGTACTATGATTCCTGCCGATCAAATGCTACGATTCCTGCCAGTCTATAACAGCCTCTGTGTATACCAGCAATCAAATTCTAGCTACCATCAGTAAGGCACGGTCGACGTCTGTCTTTACAATCATCAGCTGTGATCAACTGTTTGTTTAAACTGTCTTTTTCTGATTATCCTCCTAGCAATTTTCTTGTTCTTTGTCGTCAGTCTTCTTCTACTCAGCTGCAATTTGTGATCAACTTCTTTCCTCGAATCAAATTTGTCCCTTTCAAAAGCGTCTAAATTTTCCTTTTAAAATAAAAATTCCCCTGCATCAATACCTTAGTCAAATGATCTCTCTTGTGAGTGTTTGAGTGATTTGCTGTCTGTCGACTATTTAAAAATCTCCTTGTATCATTTCAGATTTCATTTTTAAAAAATTATAGGCACAATAACCACACTTTTAATTATGTATTCAATTAATTGTTTTGTAATATCATAAAATCTCTCTCCCAAAATCATAGTAAACAATTAAAGTAAATGACCTCAATTCTGTTGCGAGGCTTCAACTGTGAAGCCGTTCATCTGTATTGTATTTTATAATCGCAGTTGCTTGGTGTATATAATTGGTATGTTCTTTTGTTAAATTATGTTCTGCAGTGGTGCGCAAATCGTGGGTCACCACCCCTTTGGAGGTCGCGAGAAATTTTTTGGGGTCGTTAAATTCAATGAAATTTATTTGACAATAAAAAGAATGTAAGGATTTTTTCAAGAGCCCCAGAGAGGTCGCGGCAAAATTTTACACAAAGTGAGGGGGTCGGAAATGAAAATAGTTCGTGCACCACTGTTCTATTGTTATTTCATATTCTTTTGTTATATTATGTCATAACTTTTGTTTGTTATTTTTTTTATCGTGCTTTATTAATAGTTTCACGCTTACCTATCTAACCGAGCCGTTCTGACTCCGAGTTCGGGGGTATGCATGGTGAAATGTGAATTAAAAAAAGAAATGAAATGTCACGGAATTGTAAATTGTGTGTACCCTACAAAAGTGTACCATATTCCTGTAGCTATTGAGTTACTAATAATATTTAAATTACTACTATAATAATAATTACCCATCTAAAGTGTGCGCGTCACTAGCGCCTCTTGGTGAATCGAACTATAAAAAATATGAACTCTTAGAACCAGTGGGTTGAGGGGGATCATGCATTGTAACAATGGGAGTGCTTCATTTCTGCATAATTTAAATTTCGATTTTTTTTTTAAAGTAATTTTAAATAATTTATTAATTAGTTAATAATTAGGTTTTTGACTTGATTTTGGTGAGCGTATAATTGAGAAATTTTAATTATGAAATGACTACTTTTAATTAAAAATTTAACTTCAAAATAAATTTTCTCAGTTCTTTTTCTTGTAGTTCATACTCTTGTTTATAAAGATTTATGTAAATGCAGTTGAACAATAAAAAATCATGAAGTGAAAGGTTAAATTGAATACACATGTAGAGAAACTGTTTCGTATGTATATACGAGAAAAATTTTGCTGTACAATGCTTTTAATTAATGTTATTTATTTATCATTAATTACCCTTCATTTATGTATTTTCAAATCCAGTAATTCAAACTCAGTAAGATAATTTTTCAGTGGAAAAGCGTTTAGCATCCCTGTTATTGTTTTTTCTGCAGAACTCTGTTCCTTTCAAAACAACTGCTACTGTTCATGCACAGCAGAAAGAAATTAGGACTAGCCTAAAATGCAGCCCTTCAAAAAGTTATCTCCCTCTCTGTAATTCGTCATATTTCAGCATAGTGTTTTGTAAATGAGATAAGACATACTGTTCATTTGCATTTGCAAAACTTGTTCTTTACCTATTGGTCGAAGGTTAATTTTCTTTCTTTTTATGACTGCTTTCATTTCAGTAGTAATGGAAATCTTCCAGAGAGTTTGTGAAACAATTTTTTATTAATATTTTACTTGTAGATAATTATTCTCTTAATCTGTTCTCTATTTAACCTATGATATATTTATTCCTCTTTAGTTAACAAGTGTAGTGACAGGCCTGATGACTAGGTTATGGTGTCGGAATCCAGATTCAATGTTTATACAGATGCTGAGTACTGTGGGCGTTCTTTGCCATTTTGTATGCCTTCTTAGTTGCTATAAAGATGGAATGGGGGGTCTTGAAGATATGGTAATTGCAATTGATGACCTTCATAGAGTTCTTTTTTGGTTAGAACCTTCTGACTCGCGTAATCCACAACCTCGTATTGAAGGCAATAGGTAAGTTACTGAATTTTATTTGGTAATTATTTTTCTAATATTACATTCTTTTTTAAATTTGAACCTTTAAATTAACTCAAGAAAATTTTTATTTTGCAAATAAAAGGATAAGAACATTGATATTTTGCACATGAATTCACAAATGGGAGAATGAGATAAAAGGTGTTCTGAAGCTGTTATGAAGTTTCATTATATGAATCTATTTCAGTTTAATCTGAGTTATCATGTTTCATGTAAAGACTATTATCACCAAAATGTCTGTTGTTAAAAGAAATTACATAACCAAACTCGTTATATTTCTCAGCATCTGTGCGAATTCAAATGTAAAATGATGAAATGGCAAGTGTAATGAATATTGCCAATAAAGAATTTGGAAAGAAGCAGTTAGTGAGTTTTAGCTTTGAAAAAATTTTACTTTTTCTTTTCTTATTCAAGCTCAAACTTTAAGAACATGAACTTGATGATTAAATTATTTCCTTACGATGATTAAATTATTTTTAATGATTTCAATATGCATGGAATGTGTCAGTAAATGGAAGCGCACTGAAATGAATTCTTTCGCTCTATCCGTATCCTTATCTGTGCTCCAAAAAAGACCTAAAACTGCTTAATCTTAAAATAATTAATAACTGTCATAAATAAAAGTTGTTTTTCTCACCAAAATTTCCCAGAAATTTCTGGCAATTAAAAAAATTTATGAAAAACTGAAATTTAGAATTCTTGTGAACGAAATCGGATTAACTGAGCAGAAAATGCTGTTGCCATTATTACTCTGTTTTGTTACTGAAAGAATTAATTTGTTGCCATGGTAGTTGTCCATTACCAACCCTTTTGGGTTTCAAGAGTATAGATGTTTTTTTTCCTTCCTATCTCATTTTTATTGAATTAACAGAAAATCGAATTAACAATATTGTTAAAAATAGTTCACTTTGAATATTTATCCAATTCTTTAATGCACAAAATTATTTTTTTTAAAATGTCACACTTATAATTAACATTTATGATTTAATAATGTACATTTGCATTAAAGAATCTAATATTTCATATGAAACATTTTTATTATTTGCATGATTGCTTCAGTACACATCTTACACTTGAGGATATATTGCATTTAAAATAACAGTTGGTTTTTAAAGTATATTAGAGCAGACGGGCAATTTTCATAATGTAGAAAATGTTAAACACATTTCCAGTGTTTTTGTTTCTTTATTTTCCTCAAAATTAAAGCTTTGACTTAGTCATATAACAGCACGAGTTTTCTTTAAAAGGGGTATGAATACACCACGAATTTCATTGAAACTTGACTTTTTTACTTAGTCTGAAAAGCTATGAAATCTGTATGCTATTCATGTTTATTGGGTTCATCAAGTTTATAGCTGTATAGCAATTAGTGTTATGCTGCCTGCCAGCTCGCATGAAACTAATTGTTATACAACGAGTGTATTAACATATTTATTATTTTTTAAAGTATCTGACATTAATGGGCTATCTTTTTACCTCTTGACTGTCTTTTCAATATTATTTTTATTTTTTATTATTTTATACTTGAAGAAATTAGTGGTGTAATTTTATCATTAAATCATAGTTTTTACTTTTATTTGTGTTACGTTCCATTGTTAAGAGACAAATTCAGCAGCAGTGCCAATTGAGAATATATGCTATGAATGTTTATCAACTGATACTAGTTATTTGATAAACCTGATTACTTAAAGTTTGGCATTTTGTGCTAACATTCTGTTTATAATATTATGATGTCTTTGTATACTTTTGGACGTTTCCTTTTCAGATTGTTCTTGCATGTATTCATCCCTGTCCCTCCATCAGTCATAGCTTTGCTGCCTGCCGACTGTCATAACGAATGTCATTTCACTATTAGTTCAGTCTTTTTTAACATCGGAATTAATGAGAAAGCTACTTTTGCAGAGGAGTAATTTCAAAATTTTTATTTTATTTATGAACTATGTTTTAACTTGCATAAATAAATAATTTACCTGATTTTAAAAAATAATTGAACTGTTGTCATCTATTTTTCACAAAGTGAGCCACTGTTGTGTGTTCTTGTTAATAACAATACCAATGGATCATATCTTAAGTAAAATATCAAAAGAAATGTACGGAACCATGTCTTTTCAATATTGAAATATGTTTTGCTGTGTCTTCTTTTATTTTGAAAAAGATTAAGTAAAAAATAAGGGTACTATATTCTTAAGTTCAATAAATACTACATAAATCGGTAGATAGTGCTTTAAAAAGAATTTCAGATGGAATTTTTTTTCCTTTGAAGCAAATTGTAGTGAAAATTGCCAAATTCTTGAATTCTTTCCCATTTGCTTTTTTAGATTTAATATTCTTGTTAAAATTATCATTATTTTCATGTTTGACCTTAAAGAAAGCACCATGGTAAAATGTTTATTTTTCTATGTGAGTCTCAACATATACTATGGCAGTATTTAATTCTGTTGTGCTGAAGGTGAAAAGAAGAACTTTTATAGAAAGGGTAAGAGATATCTTATGTAGGGAAGAGTGGGGTAAAACCGGGTACCCTTGATTCTGGCGCTATTATTTCTCTTTTCGAGCTGACAAATACTGAATTAGACTCTACTAGTCAAGAAAAAGGAGCAGTCAAATTGGCGTGATGTTGCCGTTGAATTCACTGCGTCTGTGAAGGTTTATTTGTTTTAAAATGTCAGCTCTCTATTGTTCGTTTGATTTAAAACCATCCTTATTTAATAATCATTACAGTTATGAAAACTATATTTATTATAGATTATTATTTGTTTACTAGGGATTAATACCGTATCAAACAGTAAAGATTTAGTCCAATATTTGCGCGGTTCTATTTCGTTTTTCATAACCTCTGCATTCGGGTAAAGCCGGGTACGCGAAAGTGGCGCAAGACCGGGGCAGTCAGTAATGATGTTTGTTCCGATTAAGACGATAAAAAC
>BGPR01001823.1:0-14445 GCA_013235015.1 Araneus ventricosus | reverse complement strand
CCGGGGCAGTCAGTAATGATGTTTGTTCCGATTAAGACGATAAAAACATATCCGACATTAATTGCTTATATTTTAATGATGTATTTTCTAATTTAAATAAATGAGAAGAGTTAATCCAATATAGAAACTGTCGTAGCTGGGTCCACGAAAGTTGCAGTGGTGTGGGGGAAGAAGACAACTGCTTTACGTGTGTATTTTGTAACTAATATTCTTAAATTATCATAAAAAATAAAAATGTCTGCTACTTTTTCACCGAAAACCGAGTCTTCCTAATTTCCTATAGAGTTAACATGTGTACCTGGTTTTACTCCACTAGTGGCGAATAGTTTAGCTCCAACAGGCCTTCGATTCTTAGGTACCCGGTTTTACCCCACTTTCCGCTATATCAAAGAATATTTGTGAATATGCTTGCAATTTTCGAAGAGAGGATAAGGTTTACATAGTTTTAATATTCATAGGAAAGAATACTAGATGAAAGAACGATTTTAGAGATTAACTTATCCGCTTCTGTTAGGGGAAAGTTTCATTAGAAATTATATTTAAATGATTATACCTAAAAATTCTCCTTGCATAAGCAGAACAATTCCTGAGAAGGTATGTATAAGATTAAAATTACTCTTGACTCCCAGAATATTCAGAAAAAAGAAAAACCATCATTTGTTTTAAGACAAATTACATTTTGTTCTGAGTCACTTTCAAGTTAAAAAGAAGGAAATTCATAACCTAGTGGTTTAAATTAAACAAAACTTTTGAAAAGTTGAGATAATAACCCTTGTGAAGTATGGAAGTTGGATCTATTAATAGTATAGTTATCTGTAATGTTTACGAGTCCACTTAACCTGAAATTGTAATTCAAAAACCTATTTGAAGTATAAATGAAATAGGATCGACAATTTAATAAAAATCAATACAGTCCATAAAAAAGTACAATGCATGATTCAATGAAACAAATAAACTGAAACATATGTTTTAGGTTGATTTCCCATCATTATCACAAAAGCTTTTCTTATCAAGGGTCATTTTCCATGTATAGATTAGCATAGATATTTAGGAATCAAGAAAGCATTACATAAATAATGGAAACATGAAATACAATCATGGGTTTCAGACAATCCTTTTTTTACTTTCTCGTATATTAAGTATACAAAGAGAAAGGATTGTAATCGTCAAAAAATTCGAACTCGAGATTTTGAGGAATCTCCACGTTTTAGACCGCCCCGAGTCCAAAAGAAGAAAAAAAATGGGAATTATGTCTGTCTATGAACACGATAACTCAAAAACTATTGAAGCTAGAGAGATGAAATTTGGTATGTGATCTTTACCCATAATTTTGTAGGTTTCTATCAAATTTTGGACAAAATCCGCCCACGGGAAGTCTGTCTGTCCGTGTTCATGTGAACACGATAAGTCAAAAACTTAAATAGCTAGATTGATAAAATTTGGTGCACAGTTTTATTATGAGGAATGTAGGTCCATATCAAATTTTGAACCAAATCCGTCAAAGGGTTTACTATCTGTCAGCTTGTATAATCGCATACTTTTGAACGCAATAACTTCGTAACAAAATTGCTTAGATAAATGAAATTTTGTATGTGACTCTTCTAACCTTAATTGTAGATCTGTGTCCAGTTTTCGTTTCAATCGGTTGAAAAAAAGGCATTCAAATTGCATATTCGACTTTCTTTATCTTACGCAAGGTCATATTGCGTAATGGCGCCGGCTTCTTCATTTAACTTTCGCCTAGGTGCGCAAGGCAAACTTGTGGGTACGCCATTTGGTTTATTTTTCCTCCACCTGTGTTAGGGACGCTTAGTGCGTTTTATTGCCGTTTGGCTTATTTTTTCTCCTCATGTGCTAGGGAGTATCCGAGAAAGTTTAGGGGACACCACTCCCGCTGTTTTAAACAAGTATTCAGTGAATTGCAACACATCTCTCAAAAGAAACCCAATTTTTATTTACTAAATTTATTCAATAATGTTTCATTAAGGTATCTATCTATAGTCTGATTATGGAGAAATACGAGGGACGTTCAGAAAGTAAGTTTCGTCTTGCATTTTCACAAAGAAGTTTTATTACAAACTGAAACATACAATGGCGTGACAAAGTACAAACTTTTGGCTATTTCTCCACATATTCGCCACCGACATTAATATATTTGTCGTACCGTGAAATCAATTTCAAGAAATCATCCTGGTAAAAATCAGTACCCAGCGAGCGAAGGAAGTTCTTCACAGCCCGCCGCACCTCTTCATCTCTCATTTTCTTATCAGGATTATCACAGGCCATGAGACATGGGAGCACATCTTTACCCCAGATACCAAGTCCATCTCAATGACGTGGAAGCATCCCATCTCAACCGTAACTAAAAAATTCAAAGTGTCGCACTCCGTAGGAGAGGTTGTGTTGACAGTGTTCTAGGACGCAAAGGGTGTCATTTTGATTGATTTCTTCACTTCAGGGACCATCAATGCGGCACGCTATTGCGACACCCTCACCAAACTGGTATCCACCATTCGAGACAAGAGACCAGGTCTCTTGAATCGAGGGTTTTTTTTCTTAGACGATAAGGCAATCGCTTGGCACCGATTTCTACCAGGATGGTTTCTTGAAATTAATTTCACGATACGAAAAATTAATCAATGTCTGTGGCGAATATATGGAGAAATACCCAAAAGTTTGTACTTTGTTATGTATGTTTCATAAATGTATGTTTCTATTTGTAATAAAGCTTCATTGTGAAAAAACATGACGAAACTTTCTTTCGGAAGGTTCCTAGTAAAAACATCTCAACTCATTACATAATCTACATCTTTAATTGTAAAATTAAATACAACTTTTTCTGTAACTCTCCAAGCATTGGTCAAAATGTATATCTTGTATTCAAAGAGAAATGAAAAAATAAAACATGTTCGAGTGAACTTTAGCTTAAATTTTTTGAAAAATAAAACAAGCTATTATTTTTTATTTTATTTTGTTGTTGTTTAAGTATATTTGTTTAAATATACAATGTGAATAACCATTTTTTAATGTTTTACTTTTTAGTAGCATTGGTAATAGATAATTTAATTAATAATGTAGAAATAACAATTTTCCATAAGATAATTTATTTCGGAGATGATTTAAAAACTTGCATGGTATTAATATTTTCAAATTTTAGTAATCTCTTCTATTTTGTTTTTCCAATTTAAAATTTCGTCATTAAACATTAATTTTTTTAGGTTTGGGGATACATCTTTAGAAGATAAAATAAACCAAGATAATCTGAGATTATTGAAAGAATATTTTTCCCGATTTCAGAGGATTCCTAAGTCTAAAAAAAGCCAAGGTAAATTTATTTAATTAATCAATTTTGGCCACTTCTTTCTTCCCTAAATCTGAGAAAGTGATTTAAAGTTATGTTTTGTGGGTTTGGAGATAATATCGAAGTTAAATATTTTATGATTTCCAGAATTGGAGTTCGATGCCTTAGAATTATTACTGCGATGACATTTAGGCTCAATTTATAGCAATAAGTAAAAACTGTTATAATTTAAATACATCACAAAACTTGCCTTATACATACTGCAAACATGGTTGAACGATTTGTGTGTGTGCGAGAGAGAGATTATTTAATAGTACTGTACCATAAGTAATGCAGCCATGTACTCATGTTTTTATGCTATTTGAGAAATAGTGAAATGTGAAGTCAATTAAAAGTTTTGACTGCCTCACAGGAATTCAAATGTGTTAATATTACATAAGCGACCCAAGGCACCAATCTTCTATACTTATAATACTGTCTGTGACAGTTAATACACTTATACTATAGCACTTATAGTAATGAAATTTGGCTCACAGCTAGTTGTAATGGTGACTCAATGCATCTCGAAGCCCGAATTTTAAAATTTAATCTAGAAAATTTTTCATATAATATTTTGTGTTTTTGGGGGTGATTTTTAGTACACATTTCTCCATAGTATCGTTTCTGATAATCGTAGGAAGAAAATAGATACACCATCGGATAGAACAAACAATTATCGTTTTAATGAAGTTTGTTTTGAACGTCTAACATAATTTACTTAATTTTAAGAATTTTTTTTAAATAGTCAGGTTTTTAGAAAAGTTTTAAGAATTAAAACTAAAATTCCTGCATCCGACGTTCTAATTTTTTTTATCGCTTTCAAATTTTTGAGGTAATAACTGGAACATTTCTCCCTGATTTAAAACTAGAACGGTTAAAATACCTTTTTTTCCTTCGATTTTTAATTAATTTTTCCCTGATGAGATGAAAGATATTTTTTGCAGATCGCGGATGTAGGAGAAACACGGCTTTTCAAGCGAGTACGTCTGCGCCTTCTGGCGGAAAAAGTTAGAGAGCTTGGGCGGGAGATGGCGAATGGCTTACTGCGATAGCGTGATTTTTCACTACTCGTGTTTAGCTCAGAATAATTTGAAATCATTTTGCTAATGAATTTCACATTGTAATTTTTAATATTGTTTTGGATTAACGTACTCGATACTGTTTTCCTACAGTTCAAATGTCATTGTTGAGAATAAAAATAAGCGGGCAAAATCAATAATATATATATATATATATATTATTGATTTTGAAAATAAATCAATCCTAAGTAATCGTTTTTAATCGTTTGAAAGTAATCGGTTTTCTGCTTGGGATCATATCTGGTTAACAGGAAAGTGGTTTCTTCTCCTAAGAAAATAAGTGTAAAATCACTAGTGTTCACTTTGAAAAACATTATAATTTTACAGTGTGTAGAATCCTGGTCCTGTGAATTATATTATTGGTGGATTTCTACAAGTTACCTTGCTTTTAATAGTTAAAACTAGTATATTCACAGAAATTTATTTTACTTTTTGTTTGTTGTCATATTTTATGTTATTATTTTATTTATTAATTTCCATACATTTTTAAAGTTTGTCTATGATTGATGCATTTTCCATGAATCTCAGTTTTCATGTGGATAACTTTTTACGTTTTAGGTTTGCACTGTGTTGAAAATCGCATTGCAACTTTGTTAGAGCAATTACAATCTGAAATTTACGCCAAGAAAAGTAAAAATGTAGCCATTTTGCATCTTTCTTCAGAGGTATTCTTGCATCTTGTCTTATTGTGCTTTCATCTTATGGGCAACATGTAACTGTTATTGTTTTAAATTTAATTTTAAAGTTTTATTGTAGTATTTACTAACTATGCATTCAATAAAAATATTTTTACTAACTTTATGAAAGTTAGTAATCTCCCTTTCATCATTTTATACGTTTCTATCTTGTTTAAAACAGTTCCAATTATTTTTCAGATGGTGTACAGGCATGTTGAATATGAGCGAGATTATTTAATGCCATTTTTAAAAAAACGTGATTTGGTTGTGTTGAATTACCACAACTTCATATTCGTCATAATATTATATGTTACTTAGTTGTCTAGGTTTATAACTCGGAAATTTTATACATTACATTATAGCATTGTTTTATTTAGTTTTAGTTTAAAAAAATAAAGACAGCAAAGAACAAATTGCAGGGTTCCTACTCCTCCTGAAATTCCTGAAAAACTCCTGAATTTTGTTTTTTTTTTCTAAGGGCCCTGAAAACTCCTGAAAATTGTGTTTTTTTATCCTGATATTTCTTTTTGTCTCCTGAAAAATTACAATCGAAGAGCAGAAGATAAAATTAGGATAAAACATAAAAATATGTTTCCGTTTTTCCTTATTGATAGAAATTCGCTGGAATCCGGAATTCTTACTTCTGACCTTACTTAGTGCCGAAAGAGTCTACCGCGCATGTTCCGAGTCACCGCAATCGGGAAAGATGGGACAATTGATATTTAGTATACTTTTTTGCCAATTTTATAAAAATTGTCCACACTACCCCCCTTCTCCCCTACAATTATTTTTTCTGCACGTTATCTCCTGAATTTTCTGTACTAAACTCCTGAAAAAATCCTTAGAAACTCCTGAATTTTACTATCATATATACAGTATGAACTGAAATTGATCAAGAAAATATATGATTTTGATGGGTGATGCAAGAAAAAGTATTGAAAGTTCTCAAAAATCATCATTTTAGTTTTATTTTATTGTTTGGTATTTAAACTAACTGATTGCTTATCTAAAATAAATTCTGACTGAAGGAATTTCCAATTATCATTATCATCACTAAACATACATCTTTTTTTCTAACAATAACGATCATTTGAAGGGCCCATTAGACCACATAATTCACCGAGGAACGGAAAAAAATAGTTTCAAAATGGTAATATTACATATACTTACAAAAGATCAGTATCACTCGTAGTATAACGCATGCCTCATTTGTACTAAAATCCGAGGCTTTTTCTCAGAACTAGATTTAGGTTTTACTCTCAGTTATTGAAATAGGTGAGAGTCATAATGATTGAAACAATGTATTTCTTTGTCTGTAGAATATATTTTAAGATATTTTGTGAACTACAGAAATGAACTTTTTATTTAGCTTGTACCTTCAATTTGATTGTTTCGTTATTAATCATCGCCAGATATTTCGTGTGGTCTTATCAGAAACTTTCCAAAATTAGGTAAATCTGATGATAAAATATTTTTGTTTTATTTTTTTTTTCTTTATTTAAAACAGGTGCAAATTTTCTGTTACTCTTTGTTTACTTTATATGTTTTCATGCGACACACTAAGGAAACATCAATGAACATTATGGCTGATTATGAAATAAAATAGTTCAGTGATGAAGTAAAAAATAAAACTGTTTCACGAAAATCTATCTTTATGCCTTTATAGCTTTTTTTTTTATCTAGAATTTATTTCTGTCCCTTTTGGCTAAAAGATCGTTATTATTTGTACAAACTTATATTTTCATAAGCTAATTACTATCGTGCAATTTTAAATCACGAGTTTCTGTTGTTGGTTATTACTTATTAGTCAGATAGCCTAGTGAAATAAAACTTTATAATTTTTATTATATTTCTGTACAATCATTTGCTAGGTGAATGTTTTGATATAGATATTATATTGTAATTTTCTTCTCATGCATTTATTTTTTTCTTGAAACAAACTTGTCGTTTTTTATATTATTTGTGATTTAAAACTGTTCGTTTACTAATAAAAATCGCTGAAGTCTTATCTGGTATCTTTACAAAAAATTAGGGTACATATTTCATAGTGAAAGAAAAACAAAAGACTACTGGTTTTTCTATGCTTTCTAAATCGTGGATTGAAGAGGACTTATATACTTAAAGGGTTTAGCATATGAAATACTTCGTATTCTCTTTCAATGTTATCTTTGTTTAATTACATTGCATTGAAGTTTTGTCTAGATTTTCCAGAAAATCAAAATTTTTCGATAAGTCTGATAATCAAACTGGTCATTTTATCATAAATTACAGATTTACTGGTTTTAGTTTCTGAAGAGCAATGCAGAGTAATTTGGTGTAATATTTTTTTTTCAATTAGAAAAATGTCTAACGTCATTAGAAACTTATGTTTTGAAGTTTCATAATTTTTAGTAAGGGTCATTCCATGTCAGTTCAACTGCACCATGACATGTTTGTTCCTTTTATGGATTTAAGTAATTATACAAAATATTTTTGCTGTATCTCAAATAGTTTAGGTTTTACAGCCTGTTAAATTTTTTCAGAATTTCATGGTTTTTATCTATTAGGTTGGTCTACACACGGTTTTTATCTAGGCAATTGGTTCTTTCATAGAAAAAAGTTATCTTCCTTATTTACCAACCAATGTTGATGAAAATATTTATGAGTATGCTTTAATATATAAGGAATCCAGAAAAAAATAAATTAAACCAGCAAGTACTTATAAATGGCCAGCAAAAATTCTGAAATGTTAACTTGAAATTTTTGGAAATGAAATATGGAGCATTCAAGCTGTAACAAGACCGAGTTTAACAACTAAGTGTGTACACTTTTGCTTAGTGCATAATATTATTTTGCAAAGAATATTATTAATAATTTTTTTTGAATGTTGGGAAAATTGAGAAGTGCAGTGTGGGGAAAATTTCTTAGTGATTATCATTTGTTGAATTATGTTGACGCCTTACAAACTAGTGAAAAGTGCCTAAAACTGATTTGACTCTTTTAAAATTGAAAACAGAATCAAGTTATGAGTTAAAAACTATTTACCTTCATCATCAAAAACAGTTTAAGTATGTATAAATTTTTATAAAGGTATTTTGTGACCCTTTTAAAAAACATGAATCTTGAATTCAAAAAAAACACTTCGTGTTGTAACTGTAAATCACAGTAGAATAATTTTATCCAAGGGCTTCAAAGTGAAACGAGGATAAAAATTTTGTGCATCTTATAGGAACAAGCTATTTAAAATCAAACAAATTGATGAGAGTAATGTTAAAAATAGCTTAAATAACCAATATGTGATTTATTCCTGATTAACTGTTACAAAAAAAAGATAACTATGATTCTTCATTCCATGAAATTGGATGTTCTCCAATGAATTTGCATAAAAGGAAAAATTCAAACTGTTCTTGAAGTTGCTTTGACAGAGGAAAAAACCGACTTCGGAAAAAGTGTGATTAAAAAGAACTAAAGATCTGGTCAAGCTCGCATTATATAATTGAAAATGAATCAAGAAATAAACAATTCTGACAATTCCGGCTTCACTAATGGGGGTCTAGAAGAATATTAAAGTCTTACAATATATCTGATTATTCTGTTTGCGAGGCTCAGAAACTGATCAAAGACAAGGGTTTATTTAGCAGAACCAGCTCGTGGACATGAGAAACAGTTGAATCCTGAAACTATTAAATTGGTGAGGCAATTTTATCAGATTGATGAACAGTCTAGAATTTTGTCAAGGATGAAGGATGTGGTGAACACAGAAAAAAAATTATTTGAGGGAAAACATTTGATTTTATGTAATCTTAGTGAGCTATTCTCAAATTTTAAATTGGAATACCCAATTTAACTTGAAAATAGGTCTTCCAAAATTTTGTTCTTTGAGACCAAAATGATGTGTTTTGGCTGGTGCCAGTGGTACGCACTTAGTGTGTGTATGCACAATACATCAAAATGTTATTTTATTGATTCACGGAGCAGATACTGAAGAGGATTGCAAAGAACTTATATCATATACTGTTTGTGAAGGAGCGGAAAGAGATTCTATGCTGAGGCATTGTAACAAATGCCCATCAAAAGATAACCTTGTGCAGTTTTTATAGTCAAAATTAAGACGACTATGATGATGAAGACGTTGTTGAGTACAGGTTTCGACTGATCGAACTGAAATGATATGGTGCTCGAGCTCAATGGGTGAGTTCATTGATAAATTAGTAGAAAAACTGAACAAGTTAATACCATACTCATACAACGCCAAATCAAAAACTTCATTTTATAAAAATTTTAAAAGAACAGCTTCCTCAAATACGGCTGTTATCTCAGTAGATTTGTGTGAAAATATGCTTTCACAATACAAGATGAGGCTCAAGGTTAGCACTGAACCTCAGATTCATGCACTATTCATCCTGTCATGTTTCATTGCAAGGATGCAACCAAAGTAAAACCGATTTTACTTCTTTGTATCATATCTGATAGTTTTTAACTCATAATTCGATCCTGTGCTCAATTTTAAAAAAAGAGTCAATTCGGTTTCGGGCAGTTTTCAATAGTTTGTATGGCGTCGACATAATTTAACAAATGATAATCACTAAGAAACATTCGCCACACTGCACTTCTCCATTTTCCCTATATTAAGCTTTTTTTTATTAACTATAGATTCTTTGCAAAATAATATTAATATTATATACTAAGCAAAACTACACACACTTAGTTGTTAAACTTGGTATTGTTACAGCTTAAATGCTGTTGCTATATGAATGCTTCGATTGCCTATAAGAGGATTCCATGAAATAGCAGTTTAATAGTGAGTTGATTAGAGTTTAGAAATAGTTTTTAAGACTAAATTAAATTATATTATAACATTTATATATTTTTCTGAACATGTCTTAGAATTAATATATCTACTCTATTACTTTAATTATGCACCACCAAATTTATCTAATTTGTTTGTTTGATTTTAAAGCTCTTTTTCATTTGTTGATGAATGAGTCAAATGATTTCGAATTTTTAAGTCAGTAAAAATAATGGAGGGCTTAAAAACCATTAATTTTATTTTGTCATGTGGCAGAATATATCTTTTAGAACAATAAATGAAATAATTTTTTTTTATCCTTTTCCCTTTTGATGATAGTCCTTTTAGCGTTAAACTCCATATTTCATTTCCAGAATTTTTAAAATAACATTTCAGGATCTTTCTTGGCCATGTATAAATACTTTTTTCTGGATTCCTTATATAGTAAAGTGTACTCAAATATTTTCATCAACATTGGTTGGTAAATAAGGAAGATAACTTAAACGCAATTGGTTCTTTCATAGAAATTGCTATGCCTAATCTATAAAAACCGTGAAGTTCTGAAAAATTTTAACAGGCTTACTTAAATCCATAAAAGGAACAAACAAGCCAAGTTTCATCAAAATTGGTGACCATGGGCGTCAAATCCTTTTTTTTTTGGTTGATTTGACATGGAATGAACGTAATGCATTTACCAAAAAGCTACAATGTTCTGTTCATTATGTTGCCTACTTGATTGTGAGTGCTTGCGAGTCCAAAAATTGTGAAAATAAAATCACAGTGCTATAGTAGGTCTTCATGTAATTATGCTGCAATATATTTTGCAAAATTATAATTGGCTACCACTCAGTGGCGTAACAAGGGTGGGGCTAGTGCCCTGGGCGCAGTTGCAAGGGAGCGCAAAATTAAGGAATCAATTGGTTGTATTTAATATAAAGATAGATTTTTTTGAAACTCTTATTCCTGAGATTCTTAAAAATTGAAATGATTTCGACAAAGTGTGGGAAAATCTTACGGATACAGTCATTTTTACAACCCGAAAACCTCAAGCTGTGACAAAATAACAAGTAATATTATATTTCAGAGATTTGCTGACCGAAAACCCTCATTGCGAAATTAAAAGCTCGTTTAGAGCTCCCACCGTACCGTGTGGGATAAGGGAGGATGGTTAGGGATGATTATCTCCGCAGGGTTCCTGATGCTTTCTTTTGACCTGGTGGTTCTTATGGTTTTTCGCGGTATGCATGATAAACACTGAATGGACATCAGTTTCTTCGGAAATTGGTGATAAATGGTTAGCAAGTGTCATTCCTATTTTCAATCAGCAAAGAGTGAAGAACGGGAAATATACGTCCTTTTTTTTTCTTTTGTGCAGAGTAAGAGAACTCCAGCAGCTTTAAAAGACGTATGTTCGCTATCTTTGCATTGTTTTTAGCACTGAATATTAGCATAATTTGTATGATGAAAATGCGATAGTATTTATAGAACGTAGATGCAGTTGTTCTGCTAAACACGAAAAAAAAAGAGAGAGAGAGAGAGAAAACCACATAAAGTTTTGCAATTGCTGGTAAAAATTAACAGATCTTGCAAACAGATCTTAAATTTACATTGAAAGAAAATTTTAATTAATTTTCTTTAATATAGCAAGGATTTTCTAAAAGAATTTACATTTAAAATGCCAAAGAATTAAATAAGCATGTAAGAAGATTTAAAATTAAATT
Source organism: Araneus ventricosus (assembly GCA_013235015.1). Taxonomy (NCBI): domain Eukaryota; kingdom Metazoa; phylum Arthropoda; class Arachnida; order Araneae; family Araneidae; genus Araneus; species Araneus ventricosus. The sequence continues at coordinate 2,860 of BGPR01001823.1, read as the reverse complement.
ATGAAGTACATCTCAAATGTTCTAGGTTTACAGCAGATTTTTTTTTCCAACAAAATGATTTTCAAATAAAGTATTAATGCCTTTTGCATGTACTTTTCTTTTGTATATTGCGAAAAGGTAGTTTTGAAAATTATTATCCTGATCATGATAATAATTCTCAGAAATGGTATCGTCATGCCCATGCCTGAAGTTCCTTTTGGATATGATGTCGATAATATATATATTTTCATTCATTTCCGTGAAAATTATTCTAAATTTAAATTTTAGACTGATTACTTCAGTTTTAGTTTTAATTAAGATGTCTAGTCAAGCTTTTGTTTCGATAAAATCTGGAATGATGTCTTTGCCCATGAAACCTTCGGCATTTAGAATCTTAATCTCACCAGCAAGCAGACATAACTTTTCTGTCAGATTTCCCCTCTCTTCCGTTTGTTTTGCGAAATACATTAAATTCGAAAAAATTGAAATTATTATACTATTATCAAGTTAAACATCTTTAATTTTTTTATATGATTTAATTATGAAACAAGAAATTCCTCTTGGCAGTTTTTGTTAACTTCAGTGATACACAGCATAAAATGAATGAATCTAAATTTATAAAATTACACTTTTATAATTCTATTAGAAACTTTGCTGCAGGCATCTTTTGTATGTTTCTTTCACACTTTCACCTGATTTTTGAACGGAAATATTTAGCTACTTTTAAATATACTCCGGAATGAAATAAATTATTTGTTATTCATTATGTCGCAAAAATTTGCCTCAGTGGTAAAAAAAAAATTAATATGGTCCAAAATAAAACTGGGAATTCTTTCGAGTACCTTCATAAGTCAGAGAAATATTTTAGAATCTATAATTTATTTTTGAAATTTTTTAAATCTTCTAGTTAAAAGCGCGATTTTTTCTTATTTTAGCTTCGATTATATTCATAACATATGCAACAATGAAGAAGAAAGAATCGAGGGCTGAAGGCCCCTCAAAATTGTTTTATATGTTATTTTCAACTCAAGATCAACTCAAAAATGTTTTATGTTGTTTTTTAACTTTATTTGTACTTTTAATCTTTGCACTCCCCGGCATAAAGTTTTCGAAAAGAAAATGGGGATGACATTTCAAAAGAAAAAGAGGGGGCGGGGCGCGGTTTTGGTATTTGCCCTGGGCAACATTTTATGTAGGTTCGCCGCTGCTACAACTGCAAAAGTTGATATGTATCGTTTTACATGATTGTTTAATAATATTCAGATTTGTAATAGGACAGAATTTACAATGAGGAAGTCCTCTAATTAAGTTTCAATGAAATTTATTCTGTTGTAAATTGCACAATCTCATTTTATAACTTAAACCAGTGGCGGCGATTGGTTAAAAAAGGTGAGGAGGCAAAAAATTACTATACGTCTAAAATACCTAGGAGTATAGGGGGTAGACAACAAAATTTAAAAATCTAGTTAAAAAAATTAGCTAGTTTTCCCGAGCACTATTGCTTTTTTGTAATTCCTAGTTTTAGGCAGCTAAAATGAAATAAAAATTTAATTTTTTACTAAAAAAAGTAAGGGGGTGACTGTCCTCCTCGCCCTTCTGACTCGCCGCCACTGAGTTAAACAGTATTTTAAAATTTTTATTTTAAAGAATTTTCTTGCTTCAGATCTGTAAATATTTTGGTGGCATCCGTTTTACTAGCTGCAAGAGTGCAAAAGATCGAACTGGGATGTCTGTTACACTGGAACAGGCAATGGTACTTTTAAATGACTTTAATTTGGATGACAAAGAAATGCCTCATATTTTGGAATGCATGAGAAGGTAGCCATTTAATTTTTGCTTTATGTATTTTCTCTTAAGTTATTTTTGGGTTTAATTCTATCTTTAGAATTTTTTCGTATGTATATTTTCGTAATGAAAAAAATATTTTTAAAAGTTTTTTCATTCGATATTCATTTTTATTTCTTTTATTGGTTAGATATTAGTTTCATTTTTGGAATAAATTACTCCTACATATCACTGTATTAGATAATTAAATTTAAAGTCATGAAGAAAGCAAAACTACAAAATTTGCAATTCTGATGGTGTTTTATTTCTATAAACTAAAATGCTAAATTTTTCCAAAATAATTTTTAAAAATTTATTCTACTGTTTCATGTCTCCTTTTTTTGTATTCATTGATATATCCTATTTAGTATTACAAAAATGAATACATAAATAAATTTTCTGATTCCAAATGACATTCTGCTCTTATATTTTAAAGGTGTAGACATCTTAGGTCATAAGCAGTTCTAATCTAAAAATTTCTTTATTTACCTAATTGAAATCAGAGGAAGTTATCTTAAACCTGACCAAACATGTTATGATTAACAGTATTAAGATTACATTTCCTTTGTTTTAATTGAAATGACACACTTATATTGACAATATAATGTGTAAAATTTTCATTTCCTTGCACTGAATAATAATGTATCGAATTCCTAGTAGAACCGTATTAGCACAAATAACTTGTACTATATTGTACTGTGCAATATTGAAGAGCATGTACTATTCGGGAATATATTGATGAATCTGAATCATATTCTTACATCGAATGAACTAATTTTTAATCCTCTTTCAATACAGAATTTATTGATAAAAAAGAGAATAAATACTAGCATTTATTGTTATTACAGAATATATGAAAAAATTCTTCCATATATGATCTCTTTTCATTGTAAAAATATTGTGTTAATTTTGACTTAAATTATTTCCTCTCTCCTTACAGTGAAGGGACACGCCTCGAAAATGCGTTAAAAAACTTAGGGAAAAGAAAATATCATTTCAACAATCTTCAGCTTCTATGTTTACCAAATCTGTATCGTCCTCCTCCAGGAACCTTCAC
>BGPR01001822.1:199832-217719 GCA_013235015.1 Araneus ventricosus | reverse complement strand
CAACGGGAAGACGTTTGGTCCCCTATGATGACGTATGATTTGGCGTGCAACGGGACCATCATCATCAACGGGGCGAATCTTCAGTGGAATCGGGTATCGTACCTGGAACCCTCCGGCACCGAAGCTGAGCCCATACCACTAGGACACCGTGACCCTGGAGTCATAGAGGAATATAGGATGGTAGTTCTTTTTATTTGAACGTCACACTGCTCACCAGCGTAATATCATCATTTGTTAAGACGGCCCACTCAGCACCGCATCTTCGGATGGGAAAGTGTCGTAGCTGTAGTTCGAAAAGGAAAAAAAAAATATATAAACGTTCTCAAAAAAAAAAAAAAAAAAATCGGCGAGAAAAATCTCTGCGAAAGGGCCGATGGGATTGAGGGGCGTAGACTTACTTACCTTACCCAACTGTGACTTTCTGTGACTAAAGTAGCCTTATGTGACTATTAACTCTACAGTCTATAGTGACTATTAGTCTATAGTGTGACTCTATCTATGTAAAATTCTTCGCAATTTTCACCAACTTTGCAACTCGATTGTGATTAAACCGTAATTCCAAATTCTAAAATTATTTTTGCAATCTTCAATGTCCACCTTTCTCTGTTAAATGAAACTAATACCAACTCTCTATGTTATTTGGTTGCGGAGCTATAAGCGTTTAACTTTGGCGCGAAAAGCGTCATAATTTTTTCCTTTCCCGACACACCATTAGACCACTATGGAGAGACGTAAGTCTACGTTAAAGGTAAAGTAACAAAATACAGTGCAAATTTGTTAGAAACTCATGTTGCTTCTCAAAATATTGCGCAAAAAATGTAATTATGAGAAAATTAATGTTTTCTTCCAGATACTTGACATCGCTTTTGTATTCCCATTTTTTTACGAGGAAAATCTTGCTTGTAGTGGCTACATTCTAAACTCGTTCTGTACGAATGTAAATGTTTTCAAACCGGACGACGAATGATTGTAATATTCGTGTATCCAATCTTCATCAAATTTTATCTTCGAATCTCTATGGAGTTCGTTTCCTCTACTTGGATATGATTACGAACGTAATTACTTATAACAAGAAAATCTGTTAAAAATCTCTCTGAAAGTTTTAAAATCTCTCCTTTTCGATTTAATTTCGCGAGGGAATATTTCAATCCAATCTTCATCAAATTTTATCTTCGAATCTCTGCGAGTCGACTTCTCTATTAGTGATTACGAACGTAATTTACTTATAACAAGAAAATCTGTTAAGAAATCTCTCGCTAAAGTTTTTAAAATCTCTCCTTTTCGATTTAATTTCGGAGAATATTTCAATCCAATCTTCATCAAATTTTGTCTTCGAATCTCTACGAGTTCGTTTACCTCTACTTGGATATGATTTACGACATGTATTACTTATAACAAGAAAATCTGTAATAAAATGCTCATCGCAAAGTTTTAAAATCTCTCCTTTTCGATTTAATTTCGCGAGGAATATCAATCCAATCTTCATAATCAAATTTTATCTTCGAATCTCTATGGAGTTCGTTTCCTCTACTTGATATGATTACGAACGTAATTACTTATATAGAAAATCTGTTAAAAATCTCTGAAAAGTTTTAAAATCTCCTTTTCGATTTATTTGCGAGGAATATTTCAATCCAATCCATCAAATTTTATCTTGAATCTGCAGGTTCGATTACCTCTCTATTATGATTACGACGTAATTACTTATCAAGAAAATCTGTTAAAAAATCTCTCTGAAAGTTTTAAAATCTCTCCTTTTCGATTTAATTTCGCAGGAATATTTCAATCCAATCTTCATCCAAATTTTATCTTCAGTCTCTGCGAGTTCTATTACCTCTACTTGGATTATGATAGAACGCGTAATTACTTATAACAAGAAAATCTGTTAAAATCTCTCGAAAGTTTTTAAAATCTCTCCTTTTCGATTTATTTCTTGAGGAATATTTCAATCCAATCTTATCATTTTATCTTCGAATCTCTGTAGGTTCGTTTCCTCTACTTGAGATATGATTGCAGACAATTGCTTATAAAAGAAAATCTTTAAAATCTCTCTGAAAGTTTTTAAAATCTCTCTTTCGATTTAATTTTCTGAGGAATATTTCAATCCAATCTTCATGCAAATTTTATCTTCGAATCTTCTGTAGGTTAGATTATCTCTACTCGATGATTATGATTACGAACGTAATTACTTATAACAAGAAAATTATAAAAATCTCTCTGAAAGTTTTAAATCTCTCCTTTTTCGATTTTTCATGAGGAATATTTCAATCCAATCTTCATCAAATTTTATCTTCGAATCTCTACGGAGTTCGATTACCTCTACTTGGATATGATTACGGACGTAATTACTTATAACAAGAAAATCTAATAAAAATCTCTCGCAAAGTTTTAAAATCTCTCCTCTTTGATTTAATTTCGCGAGGGAAAGGCGCGAGAAAAGAATACATTAGTAGTGTATCTTTCAAGTGCTCATCCATTAACATACGAAAGTGCACCAGACAGACAATTCCGAGAAAAAGCTCTCAAACTTTCGAGCACAGCTTTATCGCAATAATTAAGCAATTTATGAACAGTTAAATAATAATAAATACAACTTTAATGGTGTTCAATAATAATTACGATTGTCATTAGAAAGTCATTAATTTTTTTAAATTTTTGGATTTCAATGGTAACAAAATTTCCGTTCCACGTTTACGGAACCGGTTTTGACCAGGAAATAGAGACAGATAATGAAAAATTCCGAAGTTTGTTTACAAGCAGATCCTCGAAGAAGCATTGCGAACACTCGTTATTTATTTATTGTGAAAGATGTCAGTATTTTATATATGTATATAAATATAGTATAAATCGAAAAATGTTTCCAATATTTTTATAATAACTATCATTCTTGTATGTAGTTAAAAATTAAGAAAAGTAAACAAATTCTAAAATTTATGAATATAGAAACTTAGACGAAATTTTTTCATGGTGAGAGCAATTAAAGTTATTATTTATCACCTTTAAAGTAGTATTTATAATTATTTAACTGTTTCAAAATAAAATTTTAACTTTTATTCAAGCATCGTGCGAATGAGCAGTTATACATAAAGATGATTAATACTTTGATTTAAAATATTTGTAAACTACTAATTTTTAAATTACAGTCGGACCTCTTTTTAACGAAGTCGCTAAATCCCGAAAAAAAGTTCGTTATATGGAAAATTCGTTAAATAGAGATTCACCTTTTAAAATACTTGAAACTACACAAAACAGATTTTAAATTCATAAATACTAAATACTATTTAAAAAGTAATTAATCACACCTTTAGTTTGTAAATTAATATCTATTTGTTTTATATATTTTACCCATCAAAAAGAAATCTGCAAGGAAAACAAGAATAAAACAAAACATTGTCCGGCAATACACTGTATTTTCAATTTAAAAAATAATTTTATATTAAAATTAATGAATTTTAGCATTTCATCAAACGAAGGTTTGTTGATTTCTGCATCATGATCATTTCCATCTTCATCATCTTCGTCTTCATCGCATTTCTTTGCTGTATTGTTTTTATTTTTCACACTGTCCACTTCAAAACTGCCTCATCCACATCTTCATAGACACGTACTTTTAAACGTTTTGAACAAGAATTTGATGAATCATAATTTTGTATCTTATCACGATTTTTTTATTATGGTTGATAAGCTGTTTGGAGGAATACCAAATTTTAAGGTAATATCCTTTTTTCTCACGCCTTCATCCACCTCATGAAGAATTTAATTTTTTTCTTTGGTGCTCAAACACTTTCGCTTTGACATTTTCCAGCTTCAAGGTCATTGATCACCATAAAATGTGTTAAAAGAAAGAATAAGTTTGAAATGTTTCGAAATATTTTGAGAAATAGGGAGAAAAAAAATATTGGATCACAAGAAAAAGTTCGTTAAATAGAGAATGCACTTCTCTATTTGGAGGTTATTTTACGAAGAAATTCGCAAAATGTTCTTGGTTCCAAAAAAAAGATCGCAAAATAGAGAAATTCGCAAATCAGAGGTTCGTTAAATAGAGGTCCGACTGTAAATAATTAAATTAAATTTTAAATTAATAAATAAAATTTAAAATCATTAATTTTAAAAATTATTTTGAAATTTATAGAAAAAAAAACCCCTCGAAACCTGGCCGGCTGTAGGTGATCGTAAAACCCTGCCATTTGCGAACGGCCCCTCATTTGAACGAGTATTCCGCACAATGCCAGTTTCTCTCCGATGTAAAAATCCCTCTTAGGGATTAATAATTGACGGTAATAATAATAATAATGCTAAAAGAAAATCCATGTCAGTTCGGCAGCTGTTGTCGGCTGCGGTTCCTAATTAAAGGGGGGGAAGGGACCGAGAATCTTCTGGGGGTGGGGGTGAGAGCTTCGGTCTCGTTTGAAGGGGGTGGAAGGGGGCGTGGGTGGCCCTCATCCATCAAGCCAAACTACCTGCGATTCCACGTGACACATGCTACGATCATCAGCTTTATCTGGGATCTGCGGCTTTTCATTTGAGGAGAGACTTTTTCTTTTTTTGTTATCATCGTTATTATTTCTGCTCTGATGGCAGATGAAGGGAAATGTTGAGACTCTAGTTAGGCAGAGGCTGGCAGCAATCGTTAGGAGCATTAAGTTGCTATTTGGAAAAATTAAGGGGACTTTTTTTCCCCTTCTTCTTACCTCGTGTACCACCGAGTAGTTGAGGCACAACCGCACGCAATATTGTTATTTGCTGTTTTTAAGTTGCACAGCCGAAGTCTTTTGCATGTACAGTCGGAGCTCAATTTAACGAACCTCTATTTTGCGAATTTCTCTATTTTGCGAACTTTTCCTTCGAACCAAGAACATTTTGCGAATTTCTTCCTAAAATAACCTCCAAACAGCGAAGTGCATTCTCTATTTAACGAACTTTTTCTTGTGATCCAATATTTTTTTATCCCTATTTCTCAAAATATTTCTAATAATTTCAAACTTATTCTTTCTTTTAACACATTTTATGGTGATCAATGACCTTGAAGCTGGAAAATGTCAAATCGAAAGTGCTTGAGCATCAAAGAAAAAAAATTTGATTCTTCATGGTGGATAAAGGCGTGAGAAAAAAAGAATATTGCTTTAAAATTTGGTATTCCCCCAAACAGCTTATTAACCATAATGAAAAAAATCGTGATAAGATACAAAATTATGATTCATCGAGTTCAAAACGTTTAAAAGCATGTGTCTATGAAGATGTGGATGAGGCAGTTTTGAAGTGGACAGTGTGAAAAATAAAAACAATACAGCATTGAATTGCGATGAAGACGAAGATGATGAAGATGGAAATAATCATGATGCAGAAATCAACAAGCCTTCGCACGATGAAATGCTAAAATTCATTAATTTTAATATAAAATTATTTTTTAATTGAAAATACAGTGTATTCCCGGACAATGTTTTGTTTTATTCTTGTTTTCCTTGCAGATTTCTTTTTGATGGGTAAAATATATAAAACAAATAGATGTTAATTTACAAAATAAAGGTGTGATTAATTACTTTTTTAATAATATTTAGTGTTTATGAATTTAAAATCTGTTTTGTGTAGTTTAAAAGGTGAATCTCTATTTAACGAATTTTCCATATAACGAACTTTTTTTCGGGATTTAGCGACTTCGTTAAATAGAGGTCCGACTGTATATTTAAAAACAGAATGGGTTCTTTTTTTCGAATTATTGTAGTGTTAGATACCAAGCCATCTGAAATTCGTTACCTCTTTTTTTCGGTGAATAATAGCAGAGTACCCGACATTGCCCGGTCTTTTTCTTTGTCAAAACCTTAAGGTAGATAGGAAACGGAAAAATGTTATAGGAATAACATGCTCGTTATTAATATTATTTTATTGATGGAGCGTTGCTAAAATTTTAGCAAAATTACTTCATAAATTAAAATATTTTCCTTTCATTTGATTATAAGATATACTACATTTATATCTTTTTCACATTGTTAGGCCCACTTTACCAGTAATGTAAGGATATCATTATTTTTAGGGACCAGGGACATATAATATTAATGATAATTAGTCTACCTGCTAAACGTCTTTCAATGACTCACCTTCACTCAATTCAGCAGGAGAAAAGTTAATGCTCGAGGAGCCATTGTTCAGCTAAAACTTCAACGATTAAAATGCCTCAATCAACTACCTTAATGATACATATTCCTCAAAATTGCTCCAGCAGTCCGGAATAAATGTTTTTACTTGCCTTATTGGTAGCTATTCTTCTAAGGGGTTGTTTAGAGAAGATTGACCCCATCATGTTTTTTATACGACAAGCTGAAACATTTGCACATGTTCCACATAATTGAAGGAAATGAATAGAAAACAATCATTGATGCAAGGCAAAACTACGATGCTTTTATTTAGTATAGTTTGAATCGAAATATATCTGTTATATTAATTCACTACTAGTTCTGTGAACAGTAGACATAGCTCCCCCCAAATAAAAAAAAAAATTCTTAGATTTTCTCTTCGTCGCATTTTTTAAGAAGCTCAGCAAATGTTATTCACTGTGAAGACAGCATTGTTTTTAGAGACATCATAATTTCACTCTCCATGAGATACACTGGTGTACAAAAGTTGAGCACAATTTTTAAGGTGCGACAAATTGGAGGTTCATATGGATAAAACGGTACGCAACGTGCTGAATTAGCAAAACATCTCTAGCTCTTTTACGTCGCTTATCTTTATGCGGCAGAACGAAATATTTTGAAGAAGATGGCACCAAAAATTCACAGAGAAATATTGAATCCTTAAATTGGTTATTTAAAAAGGTACTTACGTATTAACGCCACCGCAGCTACAGATTGGCTTCCTGGATTTACAGATTTGGCGGTTTTTAAGTGCCGCCAATTTGGCGGTTTTTGTACTTACGTATTAACGCCAACGCAGCTACAGATTTGGCGGTAATGCGCCAATAAAGAGCAATCTTGTTAATTAGGTACTTAATTCGCACGCGGCGTTGGCGTTAATACGTAAGTACAAAAACCGCCAAATTGGCGGCACTTAAAAACCGCCAAATCTGGAAATCCATGGAATGTAGCTGCGGTGGCGTTAATACGTAAGTACCCTTAAAAACTACCATTGAGAAACTTTCACTATTAAATAGGCACCAAATTAAAATATTTTTTCCAACTCACTTCGTTCGAACTAAGAAGACGGAACTCAAAATAACTTGGCGATAAATATTATAATTTGGCAAAGAAATACATATAAGCGAAAAGTTGTCGTTGCAATGAAGATCAGGCGATTTATAAGGCAGGCGAAATGATCTTGGCGAGAAGTGTATGATAATTCCATTTAGGCTTAACAATTACAAGCGAATTTTTAAAATTGGTTACTGCGCCATATAGGGTAAAAAAGAAATGGTTTAGAAGGTAAACGAGTTTAAATATAAATTCAGAACTAAAAGATGGTCAAAGATCATAAAAATAGGTAACATTTATTTAGCGAAAAGCGGATAACGATACATAGCCGTAAGCGAACTGTGTTTATTTACAACTCGATGTCATTATTTAATTTTTGGTTGCCACTCGCTCTTTTATTACCAATTAATATAATAATTATAGATAATTATTTTATTACCGAATTAAAACAAATAGAAATAAAACATATACACCGTTTTCTATTGCTTCAATAAATATTTCTACCAAATTTGAAGAAAATCGAGCAACGCATTTGGTCGTAGTCGCTTAACAAACATACAGACAGACAAGTGCAAAGTGCTGGAATTAAAACGTAGACCTCGCTTCGCTCGGTCAATAAAATCAAAACAAAAAGCATAACCTCACAATTCTACGATGTCCACTAGGATTGCAAAGGGAAAATTTTTACCGTCCGGCATCATTTTAAGAGTATCAATGTAGTTATTTCATCTTACTTTAAAGTTTGCAGTTTATAATTTGTGGTTAAGCTGAAAGCAAAAACAGCTATAAAAGACTAAGAAGCGAATTCTAAAATACGAAAGAGAACCAGAGGGAGTGTTCTCCCCTAAACTTTCTCGTATACTTCCCCAAAAAGGTGCCGTTCCCCCTTCCCCCGCGTGGCTAAAAAAATTCGAACCTATTGTTATCCAGAATCCAATGACTATCAGAAGGTTTTTCATTATAGTGATTGAAAAATATCTAGGCAAAGAATGAAATTCAAAGAGATGCGTAACAATTTTCCTCTCTTACCGGCTCAAGGACAAACTGACGTAATTCGCTACTCCGTAATGAAATTCCTCTCCGTTCTTCCAGTACGCATGCGCGTGGAGATGACGGATTCTCTTCAAAAGTAAATTATACGGACCGACAGACAGTCAACCCTTTGACGGATTTGGTCCAAAATTTGATACGGACCTACATTCATGACGATAAAACCGTGTACGAAATTTTATCCATCTGGCTTTTCAAGTTTTTGAGTTATAGCGTTCGCATGACCTCGAACATACAGACAGACAGACTACCCGTGGACGGATTTTGTCCAAAATTTGATAGAAACCTACAAATTATGTTTAAAGACCACATACCAAATTTCATTCCCGTAGCTCTAATAGTTTTCGAGTTATCGTGTTCACAGACAGACAGACAGACATGATTCCAAAATTGTGTTTTTCGGACTCAGGGAGGTTTAAAACGCGGAAATTCGTCAAAATCTCGAGTTCGAATTTTTTGACGATTACGATACTTTCTTCGTATACGAGAAAGTAAAAACTGACTTTTGAAAATTTGTTAAAGTTAGAGACAAAGTATCATAGCTATAAAATTGGTACCATTAAAATGATAATTTATTTTTAAGTTAATATACAAAAACTGGGAATATATATTTTTAAACAGAGGGAAAACTTGAAATTTACAAATTTGATGATACAATGAAATCGGTTTGCATTTCCTGGTAGCAATCAAAATATTGCTGCACATCATGTAATTAAAAATGTTTTTTTAAACTAGGGAAAAATTTGCATGAAAACTAAGTTTGTATTACTGAAAAGATAATTTTGGGAATCTGAACATGGATTAATAGCAATTTTTGTGAGATAATATTTCGAAAGTTATAGCCAAAAAATGCCAAAATTTCACTTAATTTGTAATTAATTAAAATTTCGTAAAATAATCGCTTTGAGATATATATTCCCGCCTTTCAAAGTGCTAAATTTGGTTAAATTTAGTCAAACTGTCTGTCCTATAGAATCCTAACAGACACACACATTTTGCCGTTTAGGAGTAGAGATTAATTTAAAATTTGTGATTACTCGACTGCTTGCTTTTAGTAATCTGGGACAACAATTTTTTATCTCTGCACGATGCACAAACTGAAACACGATAAATTATTCATTTTTTGCATGGTTTTAACTTCTGAAGAACGGCGAGGGCTTTTATAATTCGGTTGGATAAATAAAAATATTTTTGACATGATACTGTTTATAAGCTGGAATGCTATCTATGAACTGCGTCACGAGACATTATTGACTCAAATATCGTTCAGAACACTCTACAAGACGGACCGTTGGACACAAAACTACCAAACACGGAGCGTATTTATTTCTTGGTACAGTCAAACTTGGATAATTCGAATTTGAAGGGACCAGAGAAAAAGTTCGAATTATCCAAAAATTCAAATTACATATATTCTCTCAAACAGAAGAGATAAATAAAAAAGATTAACTCCACGATCAAAGATTTAACACGTAAACTTTATCTGAGAATACTGTTACATTTTTTTTTTTTTCATTAAGGTATCCGACTGTGTTCGGAGACATTTGTTTGAAAAATAACTTATATATATTTTTTAATATTATTTTTCAACTGCATATGTTTTAAAACTACGAAAATATTGTAAAATTAGGCTTTCAAAATAATATTTTTTTAAAAAACTGAGAAATTTGAAGAAAAAGGACTAAAATATTTGCCTTACGCAAACAGCCATAGACAAAATCATATTCTAAATATACATAAATCCTTGTAGGAGTACATTTTTATGACAGTTATCTGCGTTATGCTCTAAAATATTTCTTGTACTTCAAATAGTTTTGACATATAGCTGAACATAGTTACTAAACTGGTAATTTTTCATAAAACACGCTTTTCGTTTATATTTAAGCGCTTAAAAATAATACTCGATTTTAAAATTGACCTTAGTTCTCAGAGGAAAACATCAAGCATATTACAGAAAACAATCTCAGAAAATTTCATATCAATACTCGAATAACTTTTTGAGAAATCATTGTTACGGTCGACAGTTTTCCACAAAAATATCATTTCTCAGAAAACGCATTTAAAGTTTTTACGCAACATAAAATAATGCTTACAGTTCGGTAATAAAACAGCTGTAACTCCATTTGTAATTCACGTAAGATTAAAAAGTGAGACGGTTTTAGAAAGCTGGTTAAACAGGCTACAAAATTAAGTCATAAATTTTTTTTGATAATTTCATTAAAAACGACGATTTTAAACCAGTCGGATACCTTAAATTAAATATTTTTAACTAGATTAATTATTCATCACTTTTAAAGAAAGGAATATATTTTTAATTGCTTCTGTGAATACAATCTGAAAATGCAGACAGGCTTTGGATGACCAATCAATAAGGAATGCTGTAGGAAGGGGAGAGGGTAACATTAGAGGGGGGACAGAAAAATCCTCGGAAATCAACGCATAGTGACATTCCAACCCTCGCTTTTCTTTTCCTTAAATAAAGAATGCACCTTAGCTGAGAAAAGTCTCAGGAACAATTTTTACCGTAATATTTTAAGGGAAATCGTACGAAAAATTCGAATTATCCAGAATAAAATTCGAATTATTCACGATTTTTTAACATTATTTTAGTACAGAATTCTAGGGACCGAGGAAAAATTTCGAATTATCCAGAATTTCGAATTAAACAGGTTCGAATTATCCAGAATTGACTGTAGCAAGTGTTCGCTAAGAAGAGACGTTTGAAAATTTTAATAATATTTTTAATTAAAAAATCAATCAAAATTTTGACGCTCTTCCTTAATAACTTCCGACCATTTTATTGCACACACACACACAAAAAAAAAACTTTTTTTAGAAAACTTTAAAATTCTAAAAATTAGCTTTCCCAGTGATATCAATTTTATTTCCGTAGAATATTTTGTCTATTTCAATAAGTTTTTAAAAATGTTTTAATTTAATATATTTAATTGAAATATTTTACACCATCACTTTTCATTATTTTAGTTACTAAGTTTATAGGGAAGCTCGTTGCGTAGATATAATAGCCTTTTTTTTTTTTTTTTGGCGTACACGTTATCGTTGCTATATTTATTTAAAAAATAATATAAAGAACAACGGAACAACGAATGAAGCCTAAAATATCATCATGTTACGATAGAGTTCTTTACTTACTGGAGTTTTACTTTAAAATTTTGTAAATTCTTAGAACTCAAATTTTTCCGTTGGAACTTCTCATTTGATTTTAATCCAACTCACTGGAGTACTTCATTCATTTCCCCAAATCTGTCCTTTAAGCCAATAAAATACAACAATACCAACCAATCATTTTGTACTATTTGCAAATGTAACATTTACGATGTTACATTTTGCACCACTGTGTTAGCAGTATTTGCAATAGCATTGTAAATATTTATTGCTACTCACGGTTTTATTGCATGGAGGATGCACACGGTTCCGTTGGTGCTTTTCTAGCAATGCTTTTTCATTGTGTTCTTTTCACTGCCTAAGTTGCCCTTTCCTGCCCCGTTTATACAATAGCGTCAGCAAACACTTATTCTTCGTTGCCGATAAGACCTGTGATAACATCAGAAGATGAAGATCTTGATCTATTTGTCTGGCGAAATTCCAGGAGTTCGGAAATTAATCATCCTGGTGTGCCTTTACCTGAAATTCTTTGCCAAAACGACGAAATGGGCAGAAAAACCCTCCCAAAAAGGTAAAAGAACGCCGCTGGCTATTGAGTTCGGTAATTATGCTTCACTTCTTCGGAAGAAGTCAATTGAAATTGACCATTAACTTCGATGGGTATTGTTAAGTTACCACATTACATTTACCCCAAGATATATTGGCCACCCATATACTCCCTGCCACAAAAGAACGGCCTCATTAATTGTCCAGTGCCTGACAGTGCCGTTGACGTGCCGTTTAAAAGGGGAGTGGACCGTGTCCGTCTAGACGAAAGTGATAAAGAACTCGCTTTTGGTTTGTTGTCTCCTTGTGTGAGGGGAAGAGCTCGCACCCACTATGGGATTGGCTTTACACTTGTTATTGTATTATTTAAGGAATGTGTTAACTTTTGAACACCGTCCCCCCTCTTTCCTAGTTACCTAGTAGGGGAAACAGTTGTCCGTTTCGTTTAATTCTGTCCAAAAGTTTTATTTCGACACTGGATGCAAATATTGACCTTCTTAATTTTAAATTCAAGAACAAAATATGTGTGAATTGTCAGTAAACAACGAATTTCTTTTATAGAGGAATGTACGAACCTACATTCCAACTTTGTATCTTATCTTAATATAAATAAAAGTCATTGTGGGTATGTATGTATGTATGTGGGTATGTTCCACATCTCCTCCTAAACCAATGGACGGTTTTCAACCAAATTTTGTACACTTATTATTTAAGACAAGGGGAAGACACTTATGAACTTTTCTAAGTCCAAAAGTTAATTAAACAGGCAGTTAATTAGAAATTAACCGAAACCGTTTTTCCGCCGTAACTTCGGAGCAAATTGTCCGACAAATATTTTTATACCATCTAAAAGTTCAAATTTTTACCTTTTCAATGATACCACTTTCATATCTGTGACATTTTCCCTTCGATCGTTATTAATTTTTAAAAGTTCCATAATTTTTAAATACGTGCAGACGATTTTGAAATAACGAAGATTTATAGCTACTCCGTTGCTAGGCAACGGTTAGACTTTGAACTAATTCACCTTTATTTCTGAAAATTTTGCTTATTTTTATTAATATCCATATCCTTAATAATATAATAAATGTGAAAGTGTGTCTGTCTGTCTTTCTGTTTGTTACGCTTTCACGGCAAAACTATCAATCCGATTTGGATGAAAATTGGCAGAGTTGTAGCTTGAAACGCAGGAACGGACATAGGGTAGGTCGAAATAGCGCGGTACGTATTATGTTCAGCAGCACGTTAATTGGTTTAAAACGTGCTGATAAAATGAATTAAAACATAGCAACCATATTCTTTCAGTTTTCTGGATTATTTCCTTATCTACATACTATCTTGAGAACTTTCTTGACAGATTTCACACAAAAATCTCTAGTAATAATAAAGGAGTGTGTGTGTGTGTGTGTGTGTGTGTGTGTGTGTGTGCATGTGTTGGCGCTCTACAAGGCAGAAAACTGGATATAGAGCTACAAAATTTTGTACAAACATGCTTTGGAGGGTGGGAATGCGCACCTTGGAGCCATTTTTTTGAAATTTTAATTAATTACAAATCAAGCGAAATTTTAACGTTTTCCCTTAATAACTTCCGAAAATATTACAACACAAAACTCATTTTTACGCCATCTGAAAGTGCAAAAAATTACCTTCTCAATGATATCAATTAAGTTGCCGTACAATTTCTTTTCTAATTTTAATAACCTTTAAAAATATTTTTTGGCATAATTTACAACAATACTTTTGATTGTTGCAACGCATTTCAAACCGTTTGCATTGTTTAAATAAATATTTAATTGCGTCTTTCTCTTTCATTGTTGAAAGCTAAGGTAATATCCTAATACATTTTGCTTTCATATTTTATTTCATCAAAAGTTTTGTAGATATCTGTAAACCAAGCTCTCTGAGATTTTAGGTGTATAAAGATATATGCTTTTATTCTTTTTCACAGCAAGTTTTAATTCAGTAAGCATGCCGCCGGCCATAAAATGTGCTGCACCGTTTTATTGTTGAAATCGAATGCATATTTTGGAAGAGGAATGGGAAAGTGAAGATGGCGCTGACAACTTGCATTCAGATGTTGCATGACATGGTCAGTTATTTGACTCCTTTAGGGACATTTATGTAGACAATGAACAGAACAGGTGCAAGGACACTAAAAGAACATGGGTTAGATATCTACTACAATCTGCTTACGTTGTTAAGGGAACCATGAATATAAAATGATGCAAGATTCAATTGAAATCATATTCCCGGCGAACAAGCTGGTCGCCGAAGGTGGCTAGTTGATCAAATAAAAAAAGAAAGTAAAGTCTGATAGGATATAATCTTAGCTTTCAACAATGGAAGAGAAACACGCAATTAAATATTTGTTTAAATAATGAAAACGGTTTGAATTTCATTGTAACAATGAAAATTATTGTTGGAAATTATGCCAAAAAATATTTTTTTAAATTTATTATATTTAGAGAAAAAAAAATCGTATGACAATTTAATTGATGTCATTCTAAAGATAATTTTTAAAATTTATAGATGGTGTAAAAATAATTTTTGTGCTATAACATTTTTGGAAGTTATTAAGGAAAAACGCCAAAATTTCGCTTAATTTTTAATTAATTAAAATTATATTTAAAATTTTATAAAAGCGGCTCCGAGGTGCACATTCCCACTTTCCAAAGTATGTTTCTGCCAGATTTCGTTGCTCTAGGTGTAGTGGTCTGTCCTGTAGAGCGCAAACACACACATATTCTCCTTTATTATTAGTAAATATAACAAATAAACAAAAATGAATACGATTTGCTGCCTGCAGAACAAACGACATTTAAATGCAAAAATAAGTTTAGGTGGTAATTCCAAAACATTTACAAATGTATTAAAACATACCAAATTTAAATTAAATGTGCCTTTTACATAGAATGAATTTTTTAAAAGATAAAATTTACAAAATTTCACTCAAACTTCGAGCACAACTAACTAAAGTCCTGTACTAAAAATGTCTGTGTAAGTTTTTGTTATGTGAACAATAATATAGCAATGTAACAGAAACCTTCAATTACTTTTGGGATCTATTCTATACGAAGAATAATAATTCATTTCAGTTTCTTTTCCTATAAAATGAAATTCTACGAGTTTTAATGCTTTAAACTTATCTTTCGAACTATTTGATCAGTTAATATCTTTTAAATAACTATATGTTTATAAAAAAAGACTATACAAGAAAATTATTTTAAATGTCATTCTTACCTTTTGCCTGTAGTCTTTATAAGTAACATTTCAGAATATTGTACTTCCTTATTATGCTTATTGAGGTTGTATAATTTTTTTTATTCATTCGCAATAAATTAAAGTTAGGCAAAGAATCATGCGTTCAGTTATATCAATTAATTTAGGAAATACGAAAGATGTCTAACAATTTAGAAAACATCTGCGTCCGCAATTGGAATAAAAATGTATATTAGTCGAATGAAGAAAAAGTTGAGTTGCCACATGCTGCTTGAAATAAAATAGCGGAAAAGGGAGAAAATAATTCGGTCCTTATTCTTAAAAATAATAGAATTCAAATATTACTTTGCAATTTATTTCAAAAATTAGAAATTAGATATGATTTTATATTAGAATTATTTCTTTTTAAGTAATAAATGTTAGTAGTTTCAGTTTGTTATCAAATTAATATGATATAAATTGTAAAAGTAATCCAAAATCATTAAGAAATTACTATTTTATAAATAATTAGATTCATTGAAGATTTTACATTAAGCTTTCGATTTAATAAGTAATTGAATTCAAAAATCAATTTCTTGCCTTTTGTCCTTCTTAGCATGTTTAATTAAAAAAGGCTAGAGAGGAAATGCTCTTTTAACATCCAATAAATTTTATATCGATTTATATTTATCGATAGCTAAATATTCGAATGATTCTTCTTAATTTTCAACAGAATTTGTGCTGTTTAAAATAAATAATACAATGCTACTTAAAAATATGAATAAGTTGAGTATTATTTGTGAATTACAATATTCTTTATTTAAAAAATTGACAAATTCGTATGGACGAGTTTTCTGTTTTGTTTACTTATATTAAAAACCTTGACTTTATTTGCAAGGCTTTTGGACTTCCGCTTTGAAGATTCCACGGACTTAGAATTACACCGGAATTACGTAGTCCCGGCATTTTAATGTAAATAAACAAAACAGAAAACTCGTCTATAAATAAAAACCTCCATTTCCGCAGACGATTTTCCATATCTGGAATAAATTGTTACTAACTTTGGCAATTAGAAGGAATAAAAACTCACTGATAAATGTTCTTCCCTTTTTTATGTCTTTAAATATTTGACTAATTACAATTTAATTCTATAATGGACTTAAAGAACGAGAAAAAGTAATTGTGCCGACAAAAACTTTAAGGCAATTTTTCTGCATTTTAGTTATATTCTCTGTTAAAAAGAATTTTAAAATTACTTCAATTGATTTAAGTCTAATCATGAGCGTTGGTACTTATTCTTGGCGTTTCATAATTGACTATCATAATTACAAAACTGGCGGGGGAAAAACGAATTTTTCCACGTTTACTTTTATTAATGAGGTAAGGTGCTCATTTTTTTTTAACCTTTAAGAACTTTCCTTTTACATTTATTCTATAATTTAAGCTTTATGTATCTCAACTTCGTTTTTTTTTTTTTTTGCATTTGTAGCCGAGAAATATTATGTATTATTCTTTAAAAATAAATGTTATTCATAAAATGTCATTTTCAATATTTTCAATGATAGATCTTTTTCAATTTTTGAAAATATTTTATAAAATTTTCGTGGAATAACTTTCATCTTTCTTTTGTTAGCCAATAATGAAAAAATTTAATGAATAAAGATTAATGAATTTGAAATAGATATGAAACTGAATCGGTACAGGTATTTGATAGTAGGACTTGGTTTTGAGGAAATTTGATGATAATGATTTAGAAACTGGGAAGAAATTAAAAAAAAAAAAGAAAAACTGAATTATAAATTTCATTTTTTAAATCTTTCAGCTTATATTGTAAGGAAATTGGATTCTTATTTTAACTATTATTTTTTGACTTAAGAATTTGTGTCATTGTATCTTATGTTGTTTTATTCACGAATCTATGTGCGCTTTCAATAATCTTCGTAATATCTAGTAAATGTATGTTTATGTGAGACAAGTAAAGAATGTCCTGCCAATTTGATTGTGGAATCTTCAATGGTATTTTCAGCTTGTAGTATTAAATAATAGCACAGTATAAGAAAACGTCCAGCTAGATATCAGATGGCATGCGCAGTGATGTATTGCGCATGGGACTCGGATGTCACACGAACTGGCGCCATTACATATCTTTCTCAGCCGAAAGTTACTTTTCTACCAAAAAATATTGTGCAGTGCACTCCCGATTATCCGGGTTAATCAAAGGGAGGGATCGCACGGACAATAGAAAAACACGGATAATCCAAAAACTTCTTTTTATTAAAGAAAAAAAAATCTACATCAGTACAAAAATATAAAAATTACTTGCATTTGCATGCTGTATAACATCAAACTAGGAATTTTCCTTTTAATATTTGCTGCTTAAAACAAATATGTACTGATACAAAATACAATATATGAAATAATACTGATTTGGTGGTCTGAAGTCATAGTTTAAGAAGCCCTGCTATAGATATGCAAGCTTTAATAAAATTTAGCGATTAAGTTCCAAGATAGGATTTCCTAACCATTTTGTAAGTGAAACGATTCAATCTTAATTTTGGATAAAATTCTTATGTCTTTTACAATTATTTCATTCTTTTTATCACGAATAGTGTTCCTGAAACATCGATAGTTTTCTTCCCGGCGATACCATCGACAGGTTTTCTTCCAGTCGATAGTTTAGAAACTATCGATAGTTCCTGTCTATTGTTTCAGTCGATACTTTTCAAACTATCGATAGTTCCAGTCTATTGTTTCAGTCGATACTTTTCAAACTATCGATAGTT
>BGPR01001822.1:187075-199593 GCA_013235015.1 Araneus ventricosus | reverse complement strand
GATTCGATAGTATCGATAGTCTATCGATGTTTAAGGCACACTGATCACGAAGAAGCTTTATTATGGGTAAACATCTTTGATTCTCATTATTGTCAGAATGAAAATATTCACTCTTCTCAACATTCACTTACCTTCCTTCTCCTCGTTTCCTGATACTTGTACGAAGGGCCGGATTTAAACATTTCTTCGTCCTAGGCCAAAGAACTTAATTCTGTGCCTTCGTAAATGTGTTACTATTTTATTTAATGTAGCACATTAAACAGTGCGCTTAAAAACAATCTTCTGCTTGATCTTTCCGAATTAATTACAACCGAAATATTTTATTGCAAGTTCTTTTAAAAACTTAATAAATTTTTTAAAAATTAAATTTCCGCCTTCACCCCCCTATTTTTGATCCCTAGGTCATGACCTAGGTTGGCTCTATGGAAAATAGGGCCCTGCTTGCACGCAGATACGCTGTTCTCAGAATGATTGTACTTTCCCCCGAAAAGACCCCGGACGCATTGAAGTATTTCCGACGATGTTACAAGCTCAATTTCCGCTAAACGTTCGACCGGACACAAAGCATTCAACTTGGGTGTCATGTCAGAGAAGCCCACTGGGGGAAGGGGGGCGAGCATTCATTCTTCAACCCCTCTCTAACCGGAATTTATGTCACCCCTCCCAAATCGTCCATCTTGGAGGCTGTTAAAAAGACACCAGTTCCGTTTTCGCTGGACATTTCGGACAGGTACATCTCCACAATGGATTTATACATTGCGCGCCGTAAAGAATCAAAGAAGGGAGGGGAAAGCCAGTGATGAAAAAAAAAATAAATAAAAAGGCTTAAGTCAGATGTCCCTTTCAGCCAATGAGATTCCGGATGCGCTGACGCGTTTTATGAATGGTCAGACGTAGATAGTACTATTCTTGGGCATCGTAGTATAAGGTCACTTTCATTCATTCCGTAGCTACTCATTCCTTCCGTTTCATCATACTACCAGTTCCTCTTCATTCTCATAGCAGTCAATCAGTCGTTCTTTAGGTTTTGGAGCGTTCCGAAGAGAGGCGGAATAACCCGAAGAAGTTATTCTCATTTTTTCAGTTTCAGGTAAGCTTTTAAAAATTAACATGTGTAGAAATATAACAGCCGCGGGATAAAAGATGCCTTTAGGATAACTTTTATTCGTGAAAAAAAGGAGCTGTTTCTAATGTTAAAAATACAGTGGAGTCTCCCTATAACGAAATCGCTTGGTTCCAATTGAAAAATTCGTTATAGAGAGAATTTCGTTATACGGAGATTAGAGATTTTTGCAGTTATTTAAGTAAATGTTACAAACTTTTCGATAGGTGCGATAAGTTCAAATGTATTTAATTACGATTTTCAATTAAAAATGAAGTAATATATATATTATAAATTTGTTAAAATTATACTAATTTTTATTGTATAAATAAAATGCTCAAAAGTTAAGACAATTCACCAATTTAGAGAATAATATGTACTAGTATGTACTTGCGTTTATTTTACATTGCTTTGCATTTCGTGATGTTAAATTTTCACATTTTAAGAGTGAGTGGTTCCAGAAACAGGCACGTGTGAGCGAATTGGTTGCACACAGAAACTATCAATTTTCTTCAAAAATCGAAAAGATAAACCTCTGAAAAAATTCGTTATAGGGAGACAAGCACTTCGTTATTTGGAGAATATTTTGAATGTTATTTAACATTCCGATTAAAAATTTCGTTATAGGGAGATATTCGTTGTACATAGACTTCGTTGTAGGGAGACTCTACTGTATTAGAAAAGGAATACTGCAAATCGGCAAGATAGGGATTTGAAAAGGCATTTTAAATCATTTTCTAACTTATTGAAAGGAAACTAGCCTTTTGCCGATTTATTTCTTTGCTTATATTATGCTTTGTTTTTTCTGACTTCTGTTTTTTAGGAGGAAAAAAATATGCACATATGTATCTCTGGATTTCATAAAATAATAATAGTTTAAGAGCAATTTGTTTCTCTGGTCGTTACATTTTATTCCTGTGTTTATACTCCGTGTAAGAGGAAATAGATTATGTTAACTGCATTAAAAGAAACGCAGTTTGAATGCTTAGATTCGCTCAATCTCTCCCTATATAATTGAGTTAATAAATTTTGTTTCATTTATAAATGCACGTGTAAAATTGTCATTACTGAACATTTCTCCAGAACGTTTGAACAACTCTGAGGTCTAATTCCTATATTGTAACATTCACTTTTTTATTTTATTAAATGTTCTTTAAAAAGCATGAAATAGTTCTTTAAACAATAACCATCAATGTAATAATTACTAGCTGCTAGAACTAGTATATAATCTAGTATAAAAACACTATACTAGATAATTATACCACGCATCAGTATTATATAATATCAGTATTATCTAGTATCAATATTATCTAGTATCAATATTATCTAGTATCAGTATTATCTAATATCAGTATTATCTAGTACCAGTAACTAGCAGTATCAGTGTTATCTAGTATCAGTATTATCTAATATCAGTATTATCTAGCATCAGTATTATCAGTATGATCTAATATCAGTATTATCTAGTATCAGTATTATCAGTATGATCTAATATCAGTATTATCTTGTATCAGAATTATCTAGTATCAGAATTATCTAGTATCAGTATTATCATAATTATCTAGTATCAGTATTATCAGAATTATATAGTATCAGTATTATCTAGTATCAGTATTATCTAGTATCAGTATTATCTAGTATCAGTATTATCAGAATTATATAGTATCAGTATTATCTAGTATCAGTATTATCAGTATCAGTATTATCTAGTATCTGTTTTATCTGGTATCTGTTTTATCTAGCAGAAGCATCATTATTATCTAGGATAAGTATATTACACATCAGTATTATCTAACAGCTGATCTAGTTCTAGCTGCTAGAAAGGTATAATTATAACGTTAATGGTAATTATTATGCAAATTAAGTTCTCTAACGTTTAATTCTAGAATTAATCCAGTTGAGTTCCTCCTCGAGTTGAGCAGTTATGCTCTGGGCCTTCCTCCTCCTGCTGAATCCGGTCCTGAGCACGCCGACCACCCGCCTCCCCGATCTTCGGGGGCTGTCCCACCTGAGCAGCCCCGGCCTCGAGCTCATCCGACAGCTCCTGAGGGAACTGCACGAGTGCCGCTCGTCCAAAGCGCCCGCCATGAGGAAAGTCGTGCTTTCCAACAAGACGGTCACTTGCAACGACGGATCGCCAGCAGGGTGAGTAGCACTTTTGGCACTGAGAAGACGCGCAGTTAAGGTATCCGATTGGTTTAAAATCGTCGTTTTTGATGAAATTACCAAAAACTTTTTATGACTTAATTTTGTAGCCTGTTTAATCAGCTTTCTAAAACTGTCTCACTTTTTACTCTACGTGAATTACAAATGGAGTTACAGCTGTTTCATTACCGAACTGTAAGCATTATTTTATGTTGCACGAAATCTTTAAATGTGTTTTCTGAGAAATGATATTTTTGAGGAAAACTGTCGATCTTAACAATGATTTCTCAAAAAGTTACTCAAGTATCGATATGAAATTTTCTGAGATTGTTTTCTGTAATATGCTTGATATTTTCCTCTAAAAACTGAGGTCAATTTTAAAATCGAGTATTATTTTTAAGTGCTTAAATATAAACGAAAAGAATTTTTTATGAAAAATTACCAGTTTAGTAACTACGCTCAGCTCTATCTCAAAACTATTTTGAAGTACAAGAAATATTTTAGAGCATAACACAGATAACTGTCATAAAAATGTACTCCTACAAGGATTTATGTGTATTTAAAATATGATTTTGTCTATGGCTGTTAGCGTAAGGCAAATATTTTAGTCTTTTTTCCTCAAATTTCTCAGTTTTTTAAAATATTATTTTGAAAGCCTAATTTTACAATATTTTCATAGTTTTAAAACAAAATTAAAAATATATATAAGTTATTTTTCAAAAAAATGTCTCCGAACACATTCGGATACCTTAAGCACCGTTTGTGCGTCTTTCAAGGTAAAGCCCTGAATACGTCTCAGGCTTCAGGGCTTTATTTCAAGGGACTGGCAAAAAACGACTTAGGGGGTGTGGGGTAAAACGGGGCAATATTAGTTCTTCTTTCTAGCGGACAGATACTGAATTGCACTCGACTAGTCAAGAAAAAGGAACAGTCATAGTGGCGTGTTGAATGCACTGCTTCTGTGAGGGTTTATTTGTTTTAAGACATCGACTCTCTAATGTTCGTTTGCTTTTAAACTGTCCTTATTTGAAAATCATTACACTTTTAAAAACCATTTTTAGTCCCGGATATTATACGTTTACTAAGGATTCACACCCTATCAAACAATAAGGATTTACTCCAATAATTGCGCGGTTCTATTTCGTTTTCTATAACCTCTGCACTCGGGGTAAAACCGGGTACTCCAAGTTGCGTAAGACTGAAACAGTCAATATTGATGAAGTGTTTTTGTCTATACTCATTAAAATATTTCAATTCCATAATACCTCTCAAAATTGAAATAATTTTAATAAAACTCATTTTCTTTATCACTGTTCTATTAATGGGTTTCGTCCATATATCTTCTATTATTCAAAAGTAAGATACATTTTTTATTAAATGCCAATATTTATTCTCGCATTTTGTTTCTCCATTGCAGAATCAATGAAACTACTTTTGACCCGTCTCTTTCATTTAAGTTGATTGCTTGTGCATCTGCATAAAAATATGCACATTTTTTTTAGCCAAGAATGAAAACAAACATTTTGTTTCCCTTTTCAAATTCGCTTAAACACAGAGAAAATCGAAAAAATTTCCAATTTTTACCTACACTGTAAAAAAAATTACTGTAAATTTACAGTAAAAAGTACTGGCAATCAGGGTGCCAGTACTTTATACTGTACAATTCAATTTTTACTGTAAAATTCTACAGTAGAAAAAAATTAAAATGTACTGTAAATTTTACAGTAACATTAACCGATTTACTGTAAATTTTATCACAAATTCTAAGCTAATATGTATTGCTATTTTTACAGGAACTTTTACTACAATTATAAGTTTCTACTGCATAGCACACAGCGCTTTTAAGTGTAAATTTTACATTAATATATACTTAACCACAGTCTACTTTACAGTAACATTTATTGAAACACGGTAAATTTTACTGTAAAATTCACTGAAACGCAGTAAATTTTACAGTAACATTTACCAGTAATTTTTGGGAGGATTTCTAACAGCTTGCATTCTATTAAAATTCATGAGCGTTATCTTTTATATTTCCATTCCTTTTCTTGAATATACATAATTCAATTTGTATTTAGATAATTCGCAGATTAACAAAAAAAAAATCATTCACGTATTCACTTACAGTTTACTAGAATAAAATAAATGAGTTTTTTATTTTATACTGCCATCTAACTAATCTTTTATATTTTTTATCAGGGGCCATCCATAAATGATGTCACACCTTTTTTCAATATTTTTGGCCCCCTCCCCCCTTTGTCACACTTCACCATCCCCCTTCCCCCCTTGCCACATGTCACGCTATAATTCATAAACATATACTTGCAGTTCAGAAACAAAGCACTACGTTACAGATCATATATTTCCAATTTTATTTTTAAACTTTATGTGTTTTAATGACATTTGTGAGCATAATAATAATGATTATATGTGTACTCATTTTGTATGAAATAAGATTAAGGTTTACAACAAAAAACCTAATTAATATACAATTGTAATAAAATATTGTAATATAAAAGAGCAATTGAAAACAATAGTATTTTGGAATTTGAAATGGAGTTTGATATATTTTGCTTTAAATGTTATCTTTACTTTATGAACACAAAATTAAACAGATTGAATTTTTAAAAAAACGCCTCAATAAGATCAACCTGTTTGCGCCACGGCCAGTTCTACCACTCACCCAGGTGGGGCGACGTATCTTTTGCGGGACATTTCAAGGGTGTGACAGGGGAAGGTTTTCTACTTAATAGTGAAGAATTTCTGCTGCTATTATATTCTCAGAACCTACCCTGAATGCGTTTTTCGAAAAGGAATTAATATAAGTGAAATAAAAATCACATGAAAGTCGTTTTAGTCCCGATTAAAAAAATACCCTCAAATGCTGGTAATTTCAAAATAACTTCACAATTTAATCTGCCGATTTTAAATGTTTTTATTTTAACCAAAATGTGTGACAAACACTTCTTGTTACCCCCTCCCTCCTCCTTGTCACAAACTGTCACAATTTCACGAACCCCCTCCAAGCGTGACATCATTTATGGACGGCCCCTTATCCATAATTTTGTAACATTCAGTACATGAAAAGGGCTCATTTTTCTAAGATTTTATAAGTGCATTCGATCCTGTTTTATTGAAAATTACGATATCAAAATAATTTAGATACGATTCTCTGAATCAAGTAGTGTGGCCTGGCGGTAGAATCTTGGATTCCGAACCGGAACCCAAATTTCGCCAAAAATCAGTCGTATGCGAGTCTGCCTTACGTTATATCCGTCGGGGTTCCCATCATCCCTTGTTGATTCTAAACTCTCTGAGTGAGTCGGTCGCCGTGGGTCATGGATCCGTCGTGGTCAAAGGGTCTTCCGCAGGTATGGTATGGAAGTTTAGAGAGGGGCATATTCTCCTCTCGCCAATGGAGGATGGGGGCACTGAGGCTCGGGGGTGATTTTATATCTTACGCTTTTGACTGAAACTGTCTGATTAGTGGCATATCAATTTATAAGAACTTTTAAATGGGTCGCGGTGCCGACATGATTATTCGACTTTATACAGTAATATGCGAAAAAATATTTTAGAAATATATACATAAAATGTTTTCGTTGTTCTAGTCATTAACGAGCCGAGATATCTACTAATTTTCTTTTTTATCCAAATATTTAAGCCATTTTTAAGGAGAATGGAGGACATACGCGCATCTTAGTTTAAGTTCCAAGTCAAAAAGCGAACAGAAAATCCCTACATTTTCTCAAATAAGGGATTTAACATATAGACACGTGATCAAAGTGAAGGGAATATTAGCTATTTTTAGCAAATTGCGTAAATGTTTTAGGGAAAAGTATGTCTCCAACAAGTCGCTTATTTCGCGATTTATGTGGGCGCGTGGAAGCGATTAAAATATTCTTTTAATAATAAATATACCAAAAGGAGAGATTTAATAAACCTCCAGCGCGGGAAATAAAACGAAACTGGAGTTTTAAGAAAAGTGATTTTGGAATACATTAAGACTTTAAAATATATAATATTAGAATTTAAAGCAAAATTAGGCGAGATTATTACATATACATATAGCAAGGATTCAGTTATTATCAATGCAGTTAATTAATACGGTTTCGGACGTCTGACCGCCATTCAAAAAGATGCAATCCCTCCAAAGGTAGCCTTCGTGTAGCTTTTATAAACGGAACACGAATCTAACTGAACTGAACCAAGAAATATTATTGAAAATTTAATTTGTATTTAAGTTCTTCTTCACGCCTTCAAAATGCGAAACGTAATTTATTTTGGCCTCTTTCATGTTATCCCGAAAGACAAAGAAGTTTCAAAAAACATCAGCGCGATTATCTCAAACAAATCTTTTGCTGTTTAAACCTCCGAACAACTGTTGTAGAGCTGATTTAAATAACATCTCGAAATTTATTTATTTTTTTACCAGACGAACGAAAACCATTCGAATTTCAGAACAATTTGTTCCCCTTCTTCAAGGCGGTTGACAGCTCACTTTTATCGTCAGGGCACATTTGTCCTCATCAAGCCCTCAGCTCACAGTGTTTTGTTTTCCACTCTCTTCTGGCTGCGTGTTTCTCCGAGTTCTGCGGAAAGAGAACTGTAACCGCAACTGTCGCTAGTATTCTAGATCAGCTGGCGAGATCTGAGACAATGCCAAATTCAAACAATTGAGCTTCTGTATGGCGACTTTTAAATACAACGCCCATTTACTAAGGGCATTTCAGTTATAAGAGCAAATCTTCACTTGGAGAAATTCTCATTTTCATTATAGAATTGAATTAAGGTATCCGCCTGTGTTCGGAGACATTTTTTTGAAAAATAATTTATATATATTTTTTAATGTTATTTTTCAGCTGCATATGTTTTAAAACTTAGAAAATATTGTAAAATTAGGCTTTCAAAATAATATTTTTTAAAAAAAAAACTGAGAAATTTGAAGAAAAATGACTAAAATATTTGCCTTACGCTAACAGCCATAGACAAAATCATATTCTAAATATACATAAATCCTTGTAGGAGTACATTTTTATGACAGTTATCTGTGATATGATCTAAAATATTTCTTGTACTTCAAAATAGTTTTGAGATAGAGCTGAACGTAGTTACTAAACTGGTAACAATTCATAAAAAAAGCTTTTCGTTTATATTTAAGCACTTAAAAAATACTTGATTTTAAAATTGACCTTAGTTTTTAGAGGAAAACATCGAGCATATTACAGAAAACAATCTCAGAAAATTTCATATCAATACTCGAATAACTTTTGGAGAAATCATTGTTACGGTCGACAGTTTTCCTCAAAAATATCATTTCTCTGAAAACACATTGAAAGTTTTTACGCAACATAAAATAATGCTCACAGTTCGGTAATAAAACAGCTCTAACTCCATTTGTAATTCACGTAGAGTAAAAAGTGAGACAGTTTTAGAAATCTGGTTAAACAGGCTACAAAATTAAGTCATAAAATTTTTTTGATAATTTCATCAAAAACGACGATTTTAAACCAGTCGGATACCTTAAATTACCTGAAATTTCACTTTATGGAAAAATTTAAAAGCTTTAATTAACCCACTCATTATCAACTTATTCACTCCGAAAACAAAAAAGAAAAACCTTCAAAAAATTCAAAAACATTAATTTTCAAAACTAAATTAGGCAAAGATATATGCTATCGACACAAATATCAAATTTCACCCTAGAAAATAGGCAAATATACTTAAGGTATCCGGCTGGTTTAAAATCGTCGTTTTTGATGAAATTATCAAAAAACTTTTATGACTTAATTTTGTGGCCTATTTAACCAGCTTTCTAAAACTGTTTCACTTTTTACTCTACGTGAATTACAAATGGAGTTACAGCTGTTTTATTACCGAACTGTAAGCATTATTTTATGTTGCATGAAAACTTTCTCAATGTGTTTTCAGAGAAATTATATTTTTGAGGAAAACTGTCGACCGTAACAATGATTTCTCCAAAAGTTATTCGAGTATTGATATGAAATTTTCTGAGATTGTTTTCTGTAATCGATGTTTTCCTCTAAAAACTAAGGTCAGTTTTAAAATCAAGTATTTTTTAAGTGTTTAAATATAAACGAAAAGCTTTTTTTATGAAATGTTACCAGTTTAGTAACTATGTTCAGCTATATCTCAAAACTATTTTGAAGTACAAGAAATAGTTTAGAGCATATCACAGATAACTGTCATAAAAATGTACTCCTACAAGGATTTATGTATATTTAGAATATGATTTTGTCTATGGCTGTTAGCGTAAGGCAAATATTTTAGTCATTTTTCTTCAAATTTCTCAGTTTTTTTTAAAAAAATATTATTTTGAAAGCCTAATTTTACAATATTTTCAACGTTTTAAAACATATGCAGTTGAAAAATAACATCAAAAATATATATATGTTATTTTTCAAAAAATGTCTCGAACATAGTAAATAAGACGTCTTATTAACTTAATTCTTATTTCTTGATTGACGTCCTTAAGCATCTCTAAACGCATTAAATGTAAACCATCTGAAATTTTAAATTCATTAAAATGGGCTGCGCGATTAGATTTGAAACCGAAAAGTGGGTCCCAAATCTTAAAAAGTTGGAAACTGCTGTATTTACTTTTTCATATTTCTGTCTTCAGTGGGTGAACTATTTTAATTTCGTGCACTCTGTTGATGAACTGTAAAATTATGACTTAAAATTACCGTTAAAATAATGAATTAAATCGTCAACTTTTATTTTTAAAAGATTCAATTATACTCAACCAAACAATTATCACAATTATTTTTGTAACTAATATTTAAGTATGTAGTTATGTTAACTATGCAGAAGCAATTCTTTTTTTTCTGTAATGAATGTGGGTTACTGCCGGTGAGTAATTTGCTCCTTAAAAGCTTGTCTGTCATGGAATAATAGTTTTATTTGAGAGGCGGGCCGATTTAAACTTGTTGGGCACAGGAAGCGAGTTTGCCAATATCACTCGTTAGTCTCGTAAAAACTATAATCCCTGTAGTAGACACAGGCAGCTTGAGCAACACTAGTTATGAAGAGCTGCTGGTTAATAAGCTAAAAGCGTCCCGATTTATTGCAGTGGAATTTCTATGAGATAGAGCATTTCTTATTGTTTCAGAAATGACGAATCATATAAGTTAAAAGAGACACTTATTTGGACGACCACATTTAAGAACATATTTACAGATCACCACATTTCCATTTAACAGGGTTGATACTTGTCCTACATCTTATAGGTACAGTACCGGTAGCAGCAGCTTACATGGCACCGAAGTCTCGCCGAGGAGAGAATGCTTAGAGGACCTACAGACCGCACCTTTAAATGACATAGTAGAGACAAGTACATATACTCTGCTAATAATCAGTAGATCTGCATATCAGCTGCGGGAATCGAATAGTCAACGTCATACGATTCCGATTAAATAGCTGCTAATATATATGTCGAGTGAAGTGACTAGCTCAAAGAAATGACGTAAAAATCTTAAAGAAAGAATGCTTCGAATCTTAGAGCAAAGGTACGAGAGACAATTTAGAAAAGATGCAAGCTTCGTAGCTTAAAATGCAGAATTTCCTAACAAAACTTATAGGGAATTTCTGGATCTGAAATTCTTGAAAATCTCTGAAAATATCACATATTTCTACGCCTCCTTGATATTACTGCATTTTTTTAAAAAAGTTATAATCAAATCTAATATTTTTAATTGCTATTATTACATTCTTATTAATTATTTTTATACTTTTATTAATTATTATGTATCTAAAGCATTTATAATATTTAATTTACATATTTTATAATATGCTTTACTTGAGTTATTGTTTTATTACCAGTATTAAAAGGTAGAAAAACTTCGCTATAATTTCGTAATATTTTTAATATGCCTAGTTTATCCTCCAGACGAGATGTTTCTTGCGTTCTTTTCTTTTACAAAGTTATTAATGGTTC
The DNA here is from genome assembly GCA_013235015.1 of Araneus ventricosus. Lineage (NCBI taxonomy): Eukaryota > Metazoa > Arthropoda > Arachnida > Araneae > Araneidae > Araneus > Araneus ventricosus. Next base: position 188,389 of record BGPR01001822.1, on the reverse strand, counting down.
AATTGATTGTAATGATATAATGCGCTCAATAGATTTCGCTGTGCCCGCCAGATTTTTAAGAGTTCCTTTCCAAATTTAATTATATTGGTTCTCTTTATATAGGTTTTATAAAATTTTTAACACGTTCTCCGATGAACTGGACATTTTTATTATGTCTCTAGGTGCTTTTAAGTCGAAATGTCTGCATCTTTTAAATACACGATACGTTTTATTTTGCCTTTCTACAACATTTTTGAATTTTACGCTATTTGATTTTCCGTGTTCTTATGTATTCGACCCGTTTTTTGGCGCCGTGTTTGATTTATTTTTATCTTAAGTGTTGCATTTTTTTTTTTTTTTAATCTCAAGTGTGTATTTACGTTTTCAAACTTTTAAACTCCTGGTGTGTATTTATTAGACTCGGTGTTTGCGTGTTTTGACTTTTTGACCTTTGCTTTTTGGAAATGAACTTTAAATTTAAAAAAAATACGGCTTTTGGTGTCATAGTGTGTCTTAAAGTTTTGTGATTATGTGTTTTCGTTTTTAATTATATATACGTTTGCATAAGTTTTATGATTTTATGTATTCTCTGTGGTCTACTTTTTGCTTTCTAAGGCATATTTTTTTTATTTTTTCTTTACTCATTGTGACTTTTGTTCTTTGTGTGTTTGTCAGCACTCTGTAAATGGAGTTTTCTCTGCAGTGTGCTTTTCTTTAAAAATAAAATAAAATTTCGAAAGCCCTGGCTCTCCCTATTACTCTAGTCTTTAATTTATCCCTGATTAATTGTCTAACAGAGACACGAGGCGGTTTCGTAGCGCGTTCGTCTTAAAACGTTTTACTTTCTCTGAACTATCAGCGGAAAACCAAAAGAAGGCGAACGCTATCAACGCTCAAGCGCCTCTCTGTGCCGCACTGGAAGATCATCGCTTCACTCTCAGCTGGGATCTCGTGAGACTGAACTCTTTTGTTGATCTCCCTCTTCCGATTCTTGTTGAGGAGCTCGCAAATAGGACGGTAATGGATCAGTGCTGTCCATCGTTCATTAATTACCTCGCCTGTAACCGAACACCCTTCTCTTCCCTCGCCCAACAAACGAACCGCTTGGCATCCGTGTTTGAGAGGAGCAAATTCAACAATAGAGTCGGTTCTCCCTGCCAACTCCGCCGATTCTCGTTTTCCTCTCTCCTGCGCTCCCTGTTTTGTTCCCAAGGTTAGCTGTACAGCAAGAACTGGATTCTCCGAGTTCATCAGCGAAGAGTTGGAGTCATCCGAAGAAACTTGTACCCCATTTCCTCTTAAAGCGCAAAAACCAAGTCATCTGAAGAAATTTGT
>BGPR01001822.1:168003-186675 GCA_013235015.1 Araneus ventricosus | reverse complement strand
TGTCTTAAAGTTTTGTGATTATGTGTTTTCGTTTTTAATTATATATACGTTTGCATAAGTTTTATGATTTTATGTATTCTCTGTGGTCTACTTTTTGCTTTCTAAGGCATATTTTTTTTATTTTTTCTTTACTCATTGTGACTTTTGTTCTTTGTGTGTTTGTCAGCACTCTGTAAATGGAGTTTTCTCTGCAGTGTGCTTTTCTTTAAAAATAAAATAAAATTTCGAAAGCCCTGGCTCTCCCTATTACTCTAGTCTTTAATTTATCCCTGATTAATTGTCTAACAGAGACACGAGGCGGTTTCGTAGCGCGTTCGTCTTAAAACGTTTTACTTTCTCTGAACTATCAGCGGAAAACCAAAAGAAGGCGAACGCTATCAACGCTCAAGCGCCTCTCTGTGCCGCACTGGAAGATCATCGCTTCACTCTCAGCTGGGATCTCGTGAGACTGAACTCTTTTGTTGATCTCCCTCTTCCGATTCTTGTTGAGGAGCTCGCAAATAGGACGGTAATGGATCAGTGCTGTCCATCGTTCATTAATTACCTCGCCTGTAACCGAACACCCTTCTCTTCCCTCGCCCAACAAACGAACCGCTTGGCATCCGTGTTTGAGAGGAGCAAATTCAACAATAGAGTCGGTTCTCCCTGCCAACTCCGCCGATTCTCGTTTTCCTCTCTCCTGCGCTCCCTGTTTTGTTCCCAAGGTTAGCTGTACAGCAAGAACTGGATTCTCCGAGTTCATCAGCGAAGAGTTGGAGTCATCCGAAGAAACTTGTACCCCATTTCCTCTTAAAGCGCAAAAACCAAGTCATCTGAAGAAATTTGTACCCCATTTCCTCTTAAAGCACAAAAACCAAGTCACCTGAAGAAATTTGTACCCATTTCCCCTTAAAGCACAAAAACCAAGTCATCTGAAGAAATTTGTACCCCATTTCCCCTTAAAGAACAAAAACTAAATCATCTGAAGAAATTTGTACCCCATTTCCCCTTAAAGCACAAAAAACAAGGCCACTTAAAGAAATTTGTACCCCATTTCCTCTTAAAACCCAAAAACCAACAATAGAGTCGGTTCTCCATGCCAACTCCGCCGATCTCGTTTTCCTCTCTCCTGCGCTCCCTGTTTTTTTCCCAAGGTTAGCTGTACAGCAAGAACTGGATTCTCCGAGCACATCAGCGAAAAGTTGGAGTCATCCGAAGAAACTTGTACCCCATTTCCTCTTAAAGCGCAAAAACCAAGTCATCTGAAGAAATTTGTACCCCATTTCCTCTTAAAGCACAAAAACCAAGTCATCTGAAGAAATTTGTACCCATTTCCCCTTAAAGCACAAAAACCAAGTCATCTGAAGAAATTTGTAACCCATTTCCCCTTAAAGCACAAAAACAAAAGGAAAAAAATATGTAATTCCAACAACATACAAAAATTTACAACATTGATACTTTTGATTTTAAGAATAATTTTTTTGCTTACATATATAAAGTCATATTATATGTTATTTCACTTGTTTCCTTTCTACGAGTTTTTAAATATTTTATGTTTAAACAGTCTAATCAATTAAAGACCTTCATTTCATCGATTGTCAATAATGATCCATGTGTCGATTTCATTGTTTAGGTTTTATCTAGAATTTTACTTGTTTGCTTGCTTACATACTACCCCTTTTCTTACATAATACCACAGACTAATGCAAAAACTTTAAATTTCACTTGTTGACCTTCTATTCTATGTTTGGCGCAACTTGGCGAAACCTGGCTCTTGCGCTATTAACCCCAACCAATCAATCGAGCCCATTGGAACCGCAATCACCTCGAATTATCAAAAACTTTATTTATGGAGACTACACTACTGGTCAAAAGTATTGCAAGATTTGTAAAATGCGAAACATTTGGAGTTAATTTGAATGCAACGGTTCACTATCAGTTGTGGAAAATCGTGGGAACTCACATTTTACAGTGAAGATTTGGTCACGAGGACATTAAGGGGATTATCCACAAATTGATGGAGACGAAAATTATTTGTGTTCACCCCGTTTCACAGCACATTGATAATTTTTTGAAACTTTCATCAATCGTTTTGTTTCTTATGCACATTGCTTACATGCATTGTCTTAAAAATATCATGAATATTCGGGAAGATATAAAGGTTTCTTTAAAACATCCCAAATTTTCGCGCGTTTTCTGCTTATAACATACAGTTTTATGCCAAATTTTGCGAAACTTACGGAATTCGCGACAATTTGTTAGAGAAGCACTGTATTGAAATTGGAAGTAAATACGTTGAATAGTAAATGAAATAGTATTTTTAGTAAATAATACTTTACTGCTCATGCGCAAAACGTAGAGTAATCTTTTTTATAACTTCAAAACCAGATATATAAGGCAACTTATATAAAAATTCCAATTCAATACCATTAAGATATAGAAAGCTGCCGGTACTGCAGCCAGCAGGGTTTCTGTTGTTTTCTAAGAGAAAAAAATGGCGAGGGTTTCCCCAAGATCCCCAACACTTTTGGCCAGTTGTTTAAATTTTAAATCATCTTTTCTTTCGACAAGACTTACCAAAATTGTTTACCTCAAATTATAAAAATAAATCCGGAAGTATTACCAAGCATTAAAATTTCAATTAACGTTTTCATAAGTTCTCCAGCTACTTACATGCATTTTTTAAACGATAATCAGTTTTGACAAGATACGCAAATGTCACAGATTTTCGCTGTTTCCGTTGCATTTCTCATAAGAACAATTTCCTCCACTAAACAACTTGACACCTTCCGACACATTTCCCATTCTTTTGGTAACCAGCGGGAGTGTTCTCCCCTAAACTTTCTCGTATACTTCCCCAAAAAGGTGCCGTTTCTCCTTCCCCCGCGTGGCTAAAAAAATTCCAACCTATTGTTACCCAGAATCCAATGACTATCGGAAGGTTTTTCATTATAGTGATTGAAAAATATCTAGGCAAAGAATGAAATTCAAAGATAGTTTCCTCTCTTACCGGCTCAAGGACAAACTGACGTGATTCGCTACTCAGTAATGAAATTCCTCTCCGTTCATCCCGTACGCATGCGCGTGGAGATAACGGATTCTCTTCAAAAGTAAATTATACAGACCGACAGACAGTCAACCCTTTGACGGATTTGGCCCGAAATTTTATACGGACCTACATTCATGACGATAAAACCATGTACGAAATTTTATCCATCTAGCTATTCAAGGTTATGAGTTATAGTGTTGACTTGGCCGCGGACATACAGATAGACAGACTTCCCGTTCACGGATTTTGTCCAACATTTCATAGAAACCTACCAATTATGTTTAAAGACCACATACCAAATTTCATCCACGTAGCTCTAATAGTTTTCGAGTTATCGTGTTCACAGACAGACATAATTCCAAAATTGTGTTTTTCGGACTCAGGGAGGTCTAAAACGTGGAGATTCGTCAAGGGAAGTCTAAAACGTAGAGATTCGTCAAAATCTCGAGTTCGAATTTTTTGACGATTACAATACTTTCTCTTTGTATGCTTCGTATACGAGAAAGTAAAAATGCACAGAATTTCCTCACATCATTTCACGTAACCGTGTTGGCATTTTTTTCTCCTTCCTCCTAAATGGTTTCTTGAATTATAAAAGATCTCCTCCCAGTAGCGACCTTTTAGATGATTTCACATCGTGAAAATCCTCTAACATCGGCTGCAATGCCAGCTTTGATACCCTTTTCTGAAAATTCGTTGGCTTTATTAAAAAATGAAAAACACAGTTCGATTTCCTGGTACCGGTTCGATTAAGTTATCGGAACACGTTCGGAGCACTTTTTTTAAAAATTGTGAAATTGGAACAACGAAATATGTTTTTTAGATTCGAATTTAATAAAGATTGATATTAGAGTATGATTTTTGAGTATAAATTATTACAAATTTACAAAAATCTTGAATTTCTGCTGCTTTTTAGAGGAAATTCCCAAAAACTTCAATATGCTAGAGGTCAAATTTTAGTAATAATTCAAATAAAACTAATACTAAAATGAACTACATACTATGGACTAGTGCTTGTACTAGAATCTTAACATTCTTCGGATAAATAAAAATTTTAAAGCTAATCGAACAATCATTATAAGATTTTTAGCAAATTTTTTATGTCATTTTTCAAATAAAAGACCATAATTAAAAAAGTATTGTTACAATATACATTATTCTAGTACATTCACTAGAGACACATTTGAAGAAAGTGTTCACAAAATTTCAGAACAATCGAATGATAATATCTTGAGTTATCATGTTTGAAGTGTGAAAATTATGCATAAAATCTAGTTTTGAGAAAAATCAAATTTTAGTTTTGCCACGCGCTTAAATTAAGTATCTAAACTTTAAAAAAAATTCCTAAAAATATATTAAAATCATACTAACTTGAAAAAATGCAGTTTAAAAGAATTTTTGACAGGTTTCTGTCCCTTTGAATGACAACTTCCGGTTAATTAAACGCTCACTTCCGTTTTTCGGTTTGTTATAAAACAATTAATATCTCATCTTCTAATTAACGTACCGACAAAAGCAAATATGTTTTAGAAAGGTAAATGAATGAACTATCCAAAACATCAAAAATGAAAAAATGGGAATTTTGGCCGAAAATAGACTTTTTAACGTGTTCGAAGGATAGAGGCCCGGATAATCTAGATTCTACTGTATTCTTTTTAATCGTATTCCATTTCCAATGAATTTTGTTTATAAGAATAATTGATATCAAAATTATTTGATGCTTTATGGGTGATATTTATTTTTTGTACTGACAGGTTTTGGTTCTCAACATCAATTAGTTTTTCCCCTTGTTTTTTATACCGGGTTTTGACTGTATTTAAAATTTAGGTGACAATAACCGTATATCAAATTTTATTTATCTTCCTTGTTGCGTTTTTGTGTGCGCCGGGCGGAGTTATTTTCATCAAAATAGGGGGGCAATGAATAAAGGAAGGGTGATGTTTACATTTTACAGAGCGGGCTGTAACAAAGAACTCCGGAAATGCGCTCATATGACTCATTGCCCGACACCCCTTTCCGGTGTAAAAGCGTCCAAAAGTGGTAGTCTCGGAATCCGTTGCTGAACAGTACCTTCGATAGTTTTTATTCCGCTTATATAAATACCCATTGGCGCACTCTATACGCCGTACCTGTCTTCAAAGTGTTGAATCCGACAGCATATTTGCAAACCCTACCCTGATAGAACTGAGGCAGGAAATCGGACAATATGATTGGCTCGCTTCGCCGAGAGCCGAAGACGTCATTCTTTGCTCTCGTGCGTGTACTTTTCATTAGTATAATTTCTTACAGTGTGGGATGTTTTATTTTTTACGATATTTTAAAAAATAATTTCATTTTTAAAAATATTACAACCCACGGAAGAATGTTTTCTGTGCTCAACTGTGGGAAAACGGAGAAGAAAAGTAAGACGACTCTTGTTTTGTTATGATTGCAGTACGCTTCGTGCGAGAGCTGAAAACGAGTAGCCAATGATATTGACTGATTTCCTGTCTCAATCGCACTCCCAATTAAACGCAAGCTCTTGCTCTACAAAGCCATTATCAGGCCGGCAATGATGAACGGGTCCCAAGTTTGGGGCGCTACTTCCACAACTAATATTAGGAAGTTGCAGGTATTCCAAAATAAGCAACTCATGCACGTAGTAAATGCCCCATGGTATGTCAGACGTAAGGTCATTCATGACGACCTCAAAATTGATCCCATTTCGGACTTTATCAAAAAATCATCCTCAAAATTTTTCAATAAAATACCCCAAATTCGTAACGAGTTGTTACAAGCCCTCCCCAGTTCCGGGAAACGCCCTCGAACTGCGATGAATGCCATCTTTGATAACTTCCCTACCGTCAAATGACGAAGAGTCGATACAACTCCTACCAATTTGGGTGTCTAAATTTAACTCAAAATTCCCTTTCGATTTTTTGCTACGTTGTGCTACGCGCCTTAAATTCTGCATTCCCACCGATCAAAATTATCCACCATATTTTCGTGTTTTATTTCCATCTCTCTTCTTATTTGTCTAGCCAGCAGCAGTTTCTCTGTTGAGGGTAGCGAGCAACGTAAATTCCTTTAATTTTTAACTTTCCCACCATTGCTTCCTGCATTCTAGAGAGCAGGTCCTCTCCCCTTTTTCCAAATTCTTTCTTCAGTTATGTCAATTTCTAAATTAAATTCCCCTTTTATTAATTCTGATGTGGAGGCGCAAAGTGATATCTTCTCACAGAGCGGAACTCCGCAATCTAAACCACGTTGCCGTTGTCGTATCAGGGTAGGGTTTGTAAATATGCAATCCGATATTCCGTCAGGAAGGTAGCTTTGTTCCCGTCCTCACGAGGAATAAGAAACGCGTCGGAGGGAAAGACTCGGGACTCGCCTCGAAACGTCGAGTAATTTCGCTCTGCCCGATGGAGGCGAAGCGCGTCCCGAGTAATTGCACGCTTATCCCGAAGAAAGATCGGAAGCGCGTCATTACAAATTAATCGTCTCGCCGAAAAGGGCGCCTTATTTATTTATCCCCGGTGCCGACGAGTGACGAGAGATCGTGGGCCCCGATTAGCCCCTGGAGATTCGCGTCCGCTAAGCGGCGTGCATTAGGGCCTCCGTAATAAGCCCGTGGCCGTGCGCGCAGCGAGGGGGGTCCACTCCAAAGTGCGAGCGAGCATCTGGTAGCGAAGCTCTCTGATTGAAATGCGCCGAAACCAGTCGATGGCCTTAAAACCATCTCTTAAAAAACCACGCTCCCGTGAAAAATTTGAAAATGCGATTGAGATTGTAAACCGAGTGCCAGGCGTAATTGCAGAGTCTGAAAGATACGATTAAAATATAGAATATCTTGGCAACAGAATATCTTCTTCACTCCTACGTAATATTTTTAATATGCCTAGTTTATCCTCCAGACGAGATGTTTCTTGCGTTCTTTTCTTTTACAAAATTATTAATGGTTCAATTGATTGTAATGATATAATGAGCTCAACAGATTTCGTTGTGCCCGCCAGATTTTTAAGAAACCAGAGTTCCTTTCCAAATTTAATTATATTAACAGGTTCTCGTTATATAGGTTTTATAAAATTTTTAACGCGTTCTCTGATGAACTTGACATTTTTAATACGTCTCTACGGCTTTTAAGTCGAAATGTTTGCATCTTTTAAATACACGATACGTTTTATTTTGCCTTTCTACAACATTTTAGATTTTTACGCTATTTGATTTTCCGTGTTCTTATGTATTCGACCAGTTTTTTGGCGCCGTGTTTGATTTATTTTTATCTTAAGTGTTGCATTTTTTTAAAAATCTCAAGTGTGTATTTACGTTTTTAAACTTTTAAACTCCTGGTGTGTTTTTTATTAGACTCTGAGTTTGCGTGTTTTGACTTTTTGACCCTTGCCTTTTGGAAATGAACTTTAAATTTTTTAAAAAACACGGTTTTTGGTGTCATAGTGTGTCTTAAAGTTTTGTGATTATGTGTTTTCGTTTTTAATTATATAAGTTTTATGATTTTATGTATTCTCTGTGCTCTACTTCTTGCATTCTAAGGCATATTCTTTTTCATATTTTATTTACTCATTGTGACTTTTGTTCTTTGTGTGTTTGTCAACACTCTGTAAATGGAGTTTTCTCTGTAGTGTGCTTTTCTTTAAATAAATAAATATTTGAAAATGCGATTGCGATTGTAAACCAAGTGCCACGTGTAATTGCAGAGTCTGAAAGATACGATTAAAATATGAAATATCTTGGCAACACTGTAAATATCGTCAGTAAAACTAGCCTCTTTTTGATAAAGGGGAAGTCTAATTGAAAACGGAAGATCACACACGATTAAATTAAAGTATTTGAGACACAATTAGTCGGCAGATACAGCCAGGCGGGATAATCGGGAAAGAATTTTGTAGAAGTTTCCATTTTTTTCATTTTGAAGTGATGGTATGAAATATTGAAGATGTCCATATTTTTGTGAGAACATAACCGTTTTATGCAGGGTTCATAAGGCAGTGCCTCTTGCACAACATAATTTATTAATTAACCAACCTGACTAACGGGAATGTTCCCAATTACTACTCCGATGTGTTCTCGATTACCCCAGAGACTGTTGGGTAACTGAAAACACATGTTCCGGCTTCTGACCACAGAAACGAAGTTATTTAAAGAAGGCACGTTTGAAATGAGGAGAATCTAATGAATATCGCCTCAAAATGCATTTTACTGCCTGTTTTCAACTATCCCAAAATAGTGTTTCTAGTTGTCCTTTCGATCAATTTTTTGACTGTCTTTCAGCGAAAATAACTTCTATTTCATGGAATATATGTCATAAATAATCATAACTATTTACTGCTTTAAATTTGGAGTAATTTATACTCACTCTACCTCCTATTTTATCGAGAAATGTTGGGAAACGATGGGAAATAAAAAAAAAAAGAAGTGACTGAATCTTATGACACACGAAAAGGAAATATTTAAGACTTAGAAAACGCACATAAAAATTAGTAGTTCAACTTACTTGAAGAAAGTAGAATTTCCACTTCATGTAGAAGGTTCAACCCACTATTAAACTCCTTTTTCATTGACATTTGCGCTATCTGAGAAAACAAACACTTCTTTTCTACCGTCTGCTTCAACGATAGGATTTGTGAGTATAGCTTTTATCTGACTCTTGTATAAAAGGTATAAAGATATACTTCCTGATCCCTATCAAAGCGAATTTTTATTTAGAGAAACTGGTGCTCCTCAAACCTGTCACATCCATTTCACCACCGTCAACTCCATCAATCCTGCGAATAATGTGTCCAAAATATGCATATTTGTCTAAAAATGAGCCATGGATAATTGCCATAATTTACTTCTTCAGTTTCCGCAGCCTCTGTTTTTTGTTGCAAAGATTCAATATCCTCATCTTCATATTCCTCCATTAGTAACACATTTTCTTCTTCCTCGTCATCTGTTACCTTGTTTTCTTCCATACTTGACGTCAAGTGGCTTTAAATCATAATTAGCAACCAACTTTCAAGCGTGAAAAGGAAAAACATGTAAAAGACATGGTAGATTTAAAAAAAAAATCATGAAAGAATAAACATTATCGGCCGGTCGCAACGTTACAGCCTTCCCGGATTTAAAACTATTTCTTATCATGCAATAAACTATTCCAAATACTTAAAAAAATATATGTGTTTTTGTTACATTAAAAACCTGTTCCCAATCGCCCCGCACCGAAAATTGCCAGGGACAATTGAAAACATTAACCTATTTCTCAGGAGAAAATTCAAAAAGGAATATGAGAGCTTCCTAGTAACTGTTATATTCTATAGATCCAAAAAATACGTACGATTGCAACTGATCTTGCAATATAACCGGTGTAAAGAATGAGCGATAAAACTTACGAAAGTTTTGGTTTCACTTTTTCTGAACACAGTTGCAACTAGGATAAACAAACGTTATTAGATAAGGGCCGTAGCACACTAGCTTACATTTCGTCACCAAGGGAGAGCAAAACCGCTTCTAGGGCGTTTGAACCGGTTTTATTAGCCCTCAAAGCGAAGATGGGAGCTTTCGAACAGAACAAAAAGCATCCATGCAAGTTCATGGGCGTGAATAACTGAACCAATCAGGTTCGACTCGCCAGTGACGTCACTAAAAACTTAGGCACGATTTTCGGGATACACAGAAGCGTGTTAACATCTTAATTTTTTTATTGAAATAAAGTAGACGATCCAGTTTTTGCCACATTAAGAGGAAATTTGAATTGGAATTTTCACAGTGGATGACTGGTTTAAGTTTTTTTTAAGTCGTACTGACACTATTCTTTAGTAACTTTCATTGCCTGTTAATTAATAAAATCTTTCTCTGGAAAAATATTATATTTTGATTTATGAATTTTTAAATAATATATCTTAATTTGTACCAGTTTTGGCCACATAATTATCATAATATATAACAGGCATTTCACTTAATATTAAGCAAAAATAAAGCATTTTCATTCAGTACGTATTTTATTACATTTTCCTTCTTTATAGCAAGTTTTTCATTGCATATAAAATAACTGAATAACAAATTTCTTACTTTTTAATCAATTTGGTGTCAAAGTTTTACATTATTTGTTTGATATTTTTTCTTGTTTATATTTTATAAACATTCAGTAAATTTCTAGTTCTTATATTATAGCTATATTAAGCAAAAATTAAATTAAATAATATGATTTTTGGAACAAATTAATGCGCCTATTAGTTTGTATCTCTGGTTATTATACATAAATTAAGTCCTAAACGTTATAAAATTTATTAAAAAAGAGGCTAGTACTGTCCCCTAAAAGTATTTCCATAGATAACCAATCTTTTGTAAATGTTCAAGATATTATGATGAGTCTTCCAGAAGCTACATTTTCACAAAAAAAACAGAGTTTCAGTGACGCAGAAATCTTTTGGTGTGCAATTTGCCAAGTTTAATATTCATTAATCTTGCATTGTATGTATGCATTGAAGCCATGAATAAACAAATACGATGCATTCTATGTTTTATGCTATTCAAAAATGTACTACATTTACACATTTTTTTCAATTTATTTTATTTACCCTACAATGGTTCACTTTGTCACTTGTTACTTAAAAATAAATATTAAAAAAATATAGATAATTAATAAATTTAGAATGTAATATAAATCTTAATATGCAGAGAATATGTATGCATTTTTTTTCAAGCCAAAAACAAAAAAAAAAAAACAGTTCTTTGAGAATAAACATTCAAAATTTACAAAAGTGGTCCATTGTACTCTGGTCTCCCCTATTCATAATGTATACACTTGCATGCAAATTTATTATTTTTAAAGGGCTGAATTTACCTCTAAGGGCCTCTTAAACCCTAAAGATAATTAATTTTAGAATTAATAGTTATTGCTGACAGTGTGACGATGAAAGATTGTAACACTTGCGAGTACTTGATACATGTTCATGCATTTAATTTTCTTGCAAGTCGCATGTTAAGGAAAAATGACCTAATCATATTGTAAATTACTAAAAAAGAGTTTGTTTAATGTGTAGGAATGCATCTTATTGGTTAATATGAAATCAATTACAAATAATTGCATTTGATAATTACAGAGAGAATTAATGATAACATAGATGATGAAATTATGGCATTAGCAAATTTAATATTAACTTCATATTAATTGTAAAATCTATTAAAATATGTATGTTTTCGTTTAAATTTTTTCGGTCATTTATAGCTTTTTATACAGAGATGTGCAATTCTTTGGGTCTGTTTCTTTGCGAAAATATAAACGAAAAAAAAAAACTATTTGCATCGCCTAAAAGGCAATTACACATTGCAACTGCCATCCCTTTTTGGGGGTTGTCAGATCATAAAGAAGGGAAGTCCAACCCCCTTCGGTCAAGGACACATTGAAGGAGAAACCGCCCATCGAATACTTGCTCTCCCTTGGTGACGAAGTATAAGCAAGTGTGCTATCGCCTTAACACTGCAAAAATCGGCGAAGTTTTTTTCCTCATCTCATAGAGTGACTTAACAATTTCCGGCTCAGGGCATTGAATTTTTTTGAAATATTATGAAAAAGTATCATGAATGGGTTTAGTTTATTGTCTAGACCTAGAATTTACATATTTTAAAACGTACCTCATTCCGAGGGGGGGGGGGAGCTCGTCCCTCTTTGGGGACAACCCCTCATATGATGACCCTTTTGGACACAGCGACTTTGATACGCTCAAAAAATATTCTTGAATCTTACAGAAAATCATAAATTAAAACTTCAAGAATATTGGAGGAAAATTATAGAAAGAATTTGCTAAAATTGTAAACTTCAAGAACTCAAAAAAAATCCTATCTCTGAGTCACGTAATTTTGGGCATTTTAAATCTCTAATATTTCCTATTCGGAAGCCAAACTTCATTGTGCTGCCATCTACATTCTAAAGGGAGTACTATTAGCTGCCCTTTCGTACAATTTTCCGGGTTTCAAAGTGGAATGGGATTTTTTTAGAATCTTTTAAGTTGGTGTCCTCTTTTGTGATCATCGCGCCGGAAAGGGTTTTAACTAAAGCAGATGATTTCCAGTTCGCTGATGACTCACCAGTGGGCACTACAGTCACCATTCTCAATTCCTCTCTGTTCCCAGTTACCCCGCCTGACCCTAAACATTCAATAAAACATGTCGGATAGTTAAACTGTCTCTACGGCGGCTGCAAATGGGTAGCGGTTGCTTCAGAAAGTATTTGTTTATGAGCGACATTACTTAATTGCGTCAGAACTCCTAAGTATGCATACGAGGCCGCGATGGCCTAGTGGCAAGGTCTCGACCTCCGGACCGGAGGGTCGCAGGTTCGAAACCCGATTCCATTGAAGGTCCGCCGTGTATGGGGCCCGTTGCACGCCAAATCATACGTAGTGGTCAAACGCCCTTATGCTGGCGTGGCGTGAATGCTTGGAGAGGGGTGTGCCAGCTCAGGTGTCGTCTTCGTCATCTGACCGCGGTTCAAAATGACGAGGCCCGTCCCTAAATAGCCCTCGTGTTGCTTCAGAACGGGACGTTAATACAACCTAAGTATGCATACAGTCTATGCTTTTGAATTATCTTCTTATACTCCTGAATTTCCGACGCCGAATGTAAGTTTGATTTATTCATTTAGCAAGTCTTTAAGATTTTGTTTCACTGACAGACATAAGCGTTGGTATTTTTTGGCGCAGGAGCTATTTTGTTGACAACAATGCGTCAGACTAAATACTAAAATTAAGTCAGATTAAAAGCGTCATATTATTAGCACAGTATCGTCGGCTTTAGTGAAAACCTCGAAAGTAAACCTACCGAGGCGGGTTCGCGGTTTTGGCATGGCACCAACGATATAAAACACACAAATTTTCGAGTCGCATCTCAATTTTTTTTAATTCAGCATCGATGTGCACTAAATTTTGCCTTTTAAATCTAAATCGCGTAAGTTCTCTATCTCCTTCATTTGTGCATGACAGTCTGTCGCAGGTTATATATTTTTCGAAAAGCCCGTAAAAAAAGAAGCCCTGAGAAAAAAGCAAGCCTCTCTCGCATTGGAATTAGATGTCCTTTAGCTGCATTTTCCACAGCTCTTGATTGGCGCGACTTCCTCATTTGGCTTTTTTTTTTTTTTTTTGCTTTTTCTTAGCAGTCCAGTCATTAAGTAATTTTTTTAAAATCAAATTCTGGAGGAGTTCTCTTTTTTTTTTGCTCCTTTATTTTTTTGGGGTGCTGATTACGAATCTGAGATTTGCATCAAAAGTTTTTATTGGAATTTTGGTTATAGGCTCAAAAACAATAAATTTTTAGTACATCATCATTACATACCAAAATAATCAGCACAAAATTTCTTACAACTTGGATCTACACAAATTATGCAGCACTGCTCTTCTCTGCCCATGTTCGAATGTCAAAATGACTTTTCTGCACGCCTGAGGTACCCTTACAGTTGGAAACCGACCCTTCTGGACTCTCTGTTTATTTAAAAGGAATAAACTGTCAAATGAGTGTAAATCTTAGATCCTAATTTAATTGTTAAGGTTTCAGGCGATGGCGTCGATCCGGGGGTTGGCGACGGCACCCCACTTTTTGTGGGAAAAAAATTTTTTTTTTTGCTTAATTTTAGCTACTTAAAAGTAGGAATTACAAAAAAGAACACCAGCCAATTTTGCAACTAAATATTAAAATTTTGTTGTCTACCCCCTATAGTGCGTGTACTTTTAGGTGTCTCTAAATTTTTTGCCCCCTCCTCTTTTGCCACTGGTTTTAGTGATGAAAGGATGGCACTCGAGTCGGCCCCTACAGTTCCAAACTCTCTCGTCACACCAAAATGAGGTTATTTGACCCACGAGGCAGATTTTATGTGAAAAACAGGCAGGCACAAGATAGAATTTCGGTGGAATCCAGTCTCGAACCCGCGATCTTCCAGTTACGAAACCTTGAGTTTATCCCTACATCGCAACGGTACCTGGTCACTTCTTGGGTACACGTGCAAAAAATAACTCCTAAAGCAATGTCTTGAACCCATGTTAAGTGTATGCATGAATTAACAATTTTTCTTGAAGCAATTGGTTACCGCTGGGAACCAATATTGTACAAATTTTCTTGACTTAGAGTTGACTTGTTTTAATTCGAGCTTCGAATAGAATGTACACACTAGGAATTATTTAAATTTCCGGTACTTTTCGGTTAGCCGGGCGCAAGCGAAAAATCGCCAAATAATGTAGAATTCCGCCAAATTTCTTACAACCATTTTCTTGGCGACTTGGCTCGCGTTTGGTTCACAATTGGCGACATTTGCGCCCGGCTCACGGAAAATCGCTTCGCTCTTGGCGACTTTGCTCGCGTTTGGTTCACAATTGGCGACATTTGCGCCCGGCTCACGAAAAAGTACCAAATTTCCCGGAATATGCAGGAAGTCCGAGAATAGTGGGACAAATATCAAAAATTAATTTTAAAAAATCCTAATAATGTTAAAACTACGTTTTTTATTTTTTAAATGAGAGTGCATTTCAAGAAGTTTTTCCTTATTTTTCAGATAGGAAACGCGCCGTTACGGTGATCTAGGTGACCATAAATTATTGAAAATCTCCTATTTTCGAGAGTTATTATCTGCGAAGCTATTAAAGATAGTTAATACTTCGTTCAGTTACATATTATTGCTGGTTAAACCGGAAGTTAAAAAAGAACATGAATAAAACCGAAATCAGTTATTTTGAGGCTGTTACAACCATAGATTAAACCGAAGTTAAAAACCTGAATAAGCAAAACAGGTAATTTTCGTAACCACCAATCCCTAGGTAAGTGTATAAAAAAAACCGCATTGTGGTTTCAGCCACCCCTGATGTTGGCATGTGATGTGGCCGCGTTCGCCTGCTTCCGCTACCTGTCATAATTCAATTCCCATTACTTTTGATGTAGTGCACACTGAAAATTTTACTTCATTTTGGCGCTATATTGTTCTCTATAGAACTATCTTGAATGCCCCTTTAGATTCGATTAATTAATCTTTATAATCAAATTTTAATTAGTGAACATGACCTTCTTATAATCACAGATTTTCTTCAAACTTACGAAGCGTTTTCAGCTCAGAATAATAATAATAATAACGCAAAATTTAAGCGCTGAACTGTAATAAGCAAAGAACATCTAAATTTGGAATATTAGAAGTAATTAGGGATTGTCCATAAATGTCATAAATGATGTTACACTTTTTTTCAATATTTTTTAACTCCCTCCCCCCCCCCTTTGTCACAAAGTGTCACACTTTACCATACCCCCCCTCCCCCCAACTGTCACATGTCACGCTATATTATAAACATATACTTGCAGTTCAAACAAACACTACGTTATAAGATCATATATGGAAATTTTATTTTTAATTTTAACTATTTGTTTTTTTAATGGCATTTGTGAGCATAACAATAATAATGATTATATGTGTACTTATTTTGTTTGAAATAAGATTAAGGTTTACAATACTAAAACATAATTATTATACAATAATAAAATATTAAAGAGCAATTGAAAACGGTAGTATTTTGGAGTTGATATATTTTTTGCTTTAAAATCTTATCTTTATGAAAAGACACAAAATATATAAACAGATTGAATTAAAAAAAAAAGAAAGACGCCTCAGTAAGATCAAACTGTGTTTGTGCCACTGCCAGTCCTACCACTCACCCAGGTGGGGAGCGACGTATCTTTGTTGGACATTTCAAAGTGTGACAGGGGGGAGGTTTTCAGCGTGGTGAAGAATTTCTGCTGCTACCATATTCTCAGAACCTACCTGAATGCCTTTTCGAAAAGGAATATAAGAGAAAAAAAAATCGCATGAAAGTTGTTTTTTAGCCTCGATTAAAAAATACTAGGTAATTTCAAAATAACTTCAAAATTTAATCTGCTGATTTTAAATGTTTTATTTTAAAATGTGTGATGTCAACACTTCTTGTTACCCCCCTCCCTCCCCTTGTCACAAACTGTCTTACAATCTCACGAACCCCCCTCCCCCCCGCGTCCAAGCGTGACATCATTGTGGATGGCCCCTTAGTACCAACATTTAAACTCATAATTAATAAAGGAAAAAAATGCTAAAGCACAAAAACACTGAAAATACAAATTCGATGCAATTTAAATTAATTTCTGCGCAGAATCATGCGCATCACTTGCTTATTCAGCAACGTTACATAAATTGGATCTTGAAAATTGCTGCAACGTAATTAACAACTGACAAAACAAAAGGTATTTAAAGAGAGCTTTAAAATTAAACGTAATGTTGTTAATTATCATACAAATAAACCGACAACTCACTTCTATAAAACGATCATTGGTTTTATTTGAAAAGTGATTTAATGTTTCGGAATGGAAGCAAAGTGATGCATTTTTTTCCACGCATAATTTTTTCATCCTTTCGTGCGTGACATGTAGCTTTAAGAAATTAAATGGTACTTTTCCGTTAGACGTTCGCAACCGAAAATCGCCAAATAATAAGAATTCCTGGAATTTCTTACAACCATTCTCTGGACTTGTCAGTCGCTAAATTCTGACGTTTGCGCGGTTTCACGAAATCTCGCTCTTTGCGACTATTTTTGCACTTTGCGCGCTCACGGGAAAAGTACCAATAAATATACAGTGGATTTTATTTTAAATACTTCATCATTGAATAATTGAATGAGTTAATAAGCATAAAAAAATAATACCTTGCTAATACTAAGTGCTAGTAACTTTCTTGAAGGCTTTCTATTAAAAAAACAAAAAACTTTATTAAAATCTCATAACACCCCTTCGAACCACCTTCCCATCGAACAGAGCGTGCCTCTTGTAATATTTTTTCTAAATGATCATCTGTTTTAAAAAGATTTTTATGTTCCTTCATGATAATTTTTTCCAAATGTCCTCTAAATGGACGAAGGAGTTTTAGAGGTAATAATGTTGTTTTATTGTAGTTACAGTGCTTCTGTTCAAACGCAATTAAGACGCTATTGAATATTTCTATCAGGCAGATATTACTGATGACTAACTATAAAATGATTATTGTCTGAAATTCTTTCAATAATTATCGGGCTGAAATTATTGGTTAGTAGTGATATTTCAGTAATTTTAAGCAATGCTTTCATGATTAAAGATGTTAGGTATTAATTTCAAAAATTTCCATTAAGGCTAACTTGGAACTATTTAAATTACAATTCATGGGTGTTTTTTATATTTTGTTACTTTTTACAGAGTAGAGTATTTTGCTGTAGCATTATTTGTTGTTTTGTTGGCTCGTGATTGATGTATACCTCCCCTCTTTTTAATTTCTCTGTATACGAAGTATACAAGAGAAAGTATCAGAATCTCAAAAAATTGAACTCGAGATGTTGAGAATCTCCACGTTTTAGACTTTACTCAGTCCGAAAACACAATTTTGGAATGTGTGTCTGTCTGTGAACACGATAACGCGAAAACTATTAGAGATGCAGGGATGAAATTGCATTGTGATCTTTACACATAATTTGTAGGTTTTCATCAAATTTGGACAATATCTGTCTGCGGCAGTCTGTCTGTCTGTTCATTCTTGTAACCTAATAACTCAGAAACTTGAATAGCTAGATGGATAAAATTTGGTTCGATTTTATCGTCATGAATGTAGGTCCGTATAAAATTTTAAAGCCAAATCCGTCAAGCAGTTGACTGTCTGGCGGTCTATAATAGCATACTTGTTAAGCATTCTGTTTCAAAACTGATCTCAGCGATGCGTACTTAGCATACCTGGTACCAAGGGAGATTACGTCACTTGTCCTTGAGACGGACTTTCATAGATATGTGTTTATCTCCTGTTTTGTTTTCCTCTCGCTCGTATAATAGTCGGATCTTGCTGGAGATGTATGGAAAAATATTGCTGGTTTTGTCATATTATGGCTATCTCTTTTAATATGACTTCTCACTCTAAATATTTTACAATGCCTATAATCTGCAATGAAAACAATACGATATTCGTTGCATTCTGGATTAAGTAGGTTGATTTTTTTTTATCCAACAAAGGAGGAGAAATGACAAATTTTTTGAGCAGTATCGAAGCTGAGCTCACTAGTATAGATAGGGAGGCCCTCTCTCTGTTTCCTTCTTTCGCTCCCACTCTTAAAGGACAGGTGGAGGGGAAAACCAGTAAAAAAAAAAAGACTTAGTTCCTTCTTCTGCTGTGTCTCCACAGGCATAGGAAAACAAAAAGCTTAGCTCTCCAAGAGCCAAAAGGCATTTGTACAAGATATCTCGTTTCGACAGAATTATCGATGTCTTACAGAATACATCCATAATATTTGAATCCCAAAACTAAGATTAGCATGGAAGTAAAAAGACCCTTCTGTGTTCATACGATGAACATACAAGTGATGAACAAATCAAGTTTCATCCGTTCACTAGGATTCCCAAGTGCACATTACTAAAGACATCCCATCTTCGTTACAGCAAAATTAGTTCTCCGATCTAAACTCCTTCCTGCCTTGTGAATCTTACCACCATTCTAAGTCGTGCGCCATTCTCCTTCTTATTCCTTTTTCCTTTGTTTCTCTTATGGAAGTTGAAAAATACCATTAAATTCTGTGAACGGTCTCTATCCTCACTAATAATAAAAGAAAAGTCTCTGTGTTATTGTTATTATTGGTATTATTGTGTGGTATTGTTAT
>BGPR01001822.1:153088-167978 GCA_013235015.1 Araneus ventricosus | reverse complement strand
AAGAAAAATAAAAGCATTAATTTGTAGGGAATTTTACGCCCTATTAATTAGTTGCTAATTCTATATGTAGTGGAAGTTGAATATTTTCTGAAATATTGAGAAAACTAGTGTATGGGAACCAGAAAACGCGCATCGGTTTCGCCGATCTGTTACCGGTACAGAATCGCAGAATTTAGAGCGCCGCGACGCTGCAAGTTACATCTCTGAAAAAAAAGAAGAAAAAACCATTTGTTTCATTTAAAACCAAAGGGAGTGGTCTCCTCCCAACACTTTCTCGTATACTTAAGTGGAGATTCACAAAATCTCTGAGTCTGGAATTTCTTGATGACATACAATATTCTTCTCTTTGTATACTCTTGCATAGAGAAAGTGGAAAACAACAAACATTTAGTTGTACAGATTATATACTTACATTGTTAATTCACGGACAATGTATTTTAACTACGGGTGAAATATAACAACCCTGTTTACTCTCCATTTCCCCATATTTCTCGAGTTCAAAAATGGCTGACGCGAAATTCGAAATGTCATCCAATATAAATTCTTCGGAAACCTGTGCTGATTTTAAACCAACTGATTTTCCGGCTATTTTCCTTAAATATTTCATAATGTAAGGATTTTAACAGGTACTAAGTAATTCATTAGTAATTGAATATTACTTTTATTTTGCTGCTAATTTTGGATAAAAATTATAATTGTTCAGAAACAGCTGAATGAATAGTACACGTAACTAACGAAGTAATATGTGTGTGTGTGTGTGTGTGTGTGTGTGTGTGTGTTGGCGCTCTACAGGCCAGAACGTGCAACTGGTGAAATAAATTGGCATTACATTTTGGACGAAATCCACCCGCAGAAAGCCTGCTTGTTTGCCCTTCCCATGTGCATGTGACGACGATAACCCCAAAACGCCAATAGTTATACATATGGAATTCAATTTATAATTTACTAGTCGCCTTCGACGACCAGCTGTTCACCCATAATGTTAATAGCCTGTGGATGTGCTTGCAACTTGGCGAATTGGCGGTGGTAGATGCTGAGGAACTCTGCCAAGTTTTATTTTGTGATATATCTCAAATGTTGAGGGCGGTGGGTGGCAGGAGACCATTGATGACGTATCTAGAGGTCGTGAGCTTTCATCTGAAATGAAAATGATCGAAATCGATCCAGTGGTTGGTCTGGGGAACTGTCTCATGATTTTTCCCCATAGAGAAGGAACAGAAGAGAAGTACTTTTTCGATTTCTCTTGAACATGGAGGATGTTTGCAGCCAGGCGACCATTGATGACATGTTTAGACCTCATATTAAACTTCCACATGAAATCCGTACATTATCGAAATGAGTCCAGTGGTTGGGATTGGTTCACTGGTCTTCTATCCTTGTCAATTATTTTAAAAATCTACTTAGATATTTAATAATAGTCGCTTTTACTAAAATTTTTGAAATTCTCTCATGATCATTAAATTAAAAAGAGAAGTACACCAAAGTGTGACGTCTAACTGCCGTTATTTTGCGATGACCAATGTTCGATTGTTTTGTTTTCCCTAAATTCGCTTCCATTTCAACAATCTAGCCACAAGAAGAAAAAAACTTAAGAAAAAGGAGCAAATTTGTGGCTTGCCTTTGAATGCTTTCTTTTCTTTCGTAAGGATCCGTGTCTAAGAATCAATTTTTAAAATTTCAGAATTTATGTAACCGTTGCTTGTGTGGATTTCTTAACTCAGAAGTCAACTTACTGCTAACATCAAAATATCGCTTTTAGACTTTACTTCGTAAAATAGTCAATACCTTACAAATAACTTTCTATAAATTACTTGTTGTATATTAATATTATTTGTCCAATTAAACGTGTTACGGTTCTTCTTAAAATATACGTAGCAATATTGTGAAGGTCGCTTTTGTTTCAAAATATCGCTCTTAGACTTTACTTCGTAAAATAGTCAATATCTTCCAAATAACTTTCTATAAATTACTTGTTGTATATTAATATTATTTGTCCAATTAAACGTGTTACGGTTCTTCTTAAAATATACGTAGCAATATTGTGAAGGTCGCTTTTGTTTTTCAAGAAGAGCATTTCCTCTGGATTGATTTTAGATTATTTTTAGTTTTTCTGATACGTTGCTTATAAAAAAATATGTATATATATTTCGAAAAAAAAAAGGCTTTCTGTCATCGTAACTTAATTTTCGTTATTTTAATTTTCGGAATATTGTTTTGGATTCACGGATTTATTATTATTATATTTTGAAGTTTTATGAAAAGTATCAAAAACAAAACAAGAAAAACGAGTGGTTGCGAACCAACTATTGCCTGTGGTGAATTTATTTCGTCCATAATGTTTATTATTATTCATGTATGACTGCTTAGTACTTCTGTTATATGGTATTATTTGTAATAAGTATACTAATCAGTTCATGATACTTCCAGAGCTAAGAATTTTAATTTAAAATGCTACCATTTAGTGTAGATATATAAAATTACAACTTGAATAAATTGGTTTTAATATTTATAGCTTTATTTAATATGCCTAAGTTATTTTTATCAATCTTATTTAATCATAAATAAAAACAAAATTAAAAGAGATGACAAAATAACTTGAGGATTGTTGAAAGAAATTCATTAGCCATGTACTATTAAAAATTTATCTAAAAATCTTCGAAATCATTAGAAAAATTTTTTTCCTGAGTTTTATCTTTTATTCATTGAAAATTTATTTTTATGAGTTCTCAGAACATCTTTTAAGTTGAAAAAAATATTAATGCAGTAAAAAGTAGTTGAAAAAAATATTAATTAGTAAGTTTCGTGTGATTACAGTAGAGTCTCCCTACAACGAAGCCTCCCTATAGCGAATTTCTCCCTATAACGAAATTTTTAATAGGAATGTTAAATAACATTCAAAATATTCTCCATATAAAGAAAGTGGTTGTCTCCCTATAACGAATTTTTTCAGACCTTTATCTTTTCAATTTTTGTCATTTTTGAAGAAAGTTGCTAATTTCTGCGCAAACAAATCGCTCACACGTGACTGTTTCTGGAACCACTCGCATTGTTCATTCCAGGCCATAACACATAATAATAGAATGCTATGTGAAGGGTAATGCAGATGTGGGGAAGTGGGTTTCTACAGAGGGAGCAACATTTCTACGGGTCAAGATTCCAAGAATCGGGGTGGAAACAGCAAATGGATGTGACAATACGCATTTTACGTTTATCCGTACTAGTACAAATTATTCTCTAAATTGGTGAATTGTCTTCACTTTTGAGCATTTTATTGATACAATAAAATCAGTATAATTTTAACAAATTTATAATAAATATTACTTCATTTTTAATTGAAAGTCATAATTAAATATTTTTGAACTTATCGAACATACTAAAAGGTTTGTAACATTTACTTAAATAACTGCAAAAATCTCTAATGTCCGTATAACGAAATTTTCTCTTGAGCGAATTTTTCAACTGGAACCAAGCGATTTCGTTACAGGGAGATTCCACTGTATTTGTTACATAATGAGATGATACTGAAACTTTAACTGGGTCCTATTAACAGCACTTGAGAGAATCAAATAGGTGGCAAAAAGCAAACAAGCGTTATGCAGGAGCATTTGAATATCCGAAAACATGTGTCACTGCCGACGTGAATGGAAAGTGAGATTTTGAAAAGTGGACACGACAAAGAAGCGAAACATCGATTGAAAATTCCGTCAACGTATTCATTTACCTTCGATTTCAGCACGAGTTACTTCGGTCACATGATTTCGGCGTAACAATGAAGAAAGAGACACGTACTGATTAGTTTTCTTTACGAAGATTATACGGCGGTCCAGTTTCCCTTTCCGCTTTTAATTTGTTAGCAAATCCCAAAACATCGCATTTTCGTTCCCGAAAATAGAGCACTTTCATTTAAAAGAATTTATCGAGAATACTTTCTGTTGTTGTTTTTATTATTTTACCTCCGTTCGCCTTATGATTATTACTTTTAAGAAAATACTCCGCAATAGGAAATTTTTAGTGTCTGTTATTCACAACATACCTGCAAAAAATAAAAGCAATTCTTTATTTTTGATTTTCTCGAAGAGTGTGCAAATAAAGTTGATGTTAAATTTCTAGAATAAAATATTTTGTACATAAGAATAAGAAAGAGTCATTAAATGATACTTTATCCGTATTAAACTACTTTCATTATCGTATGAGTATCCATTTTAAAGTTCTTAGCTTTTGAGAATTGTCGAAATTTCTCTAAAATATTTCTTACATAAACAAAATCTCTACAATTTTTATTATGTAATAAATAAAAGTGGATTTTTAGGTAGCGTAAAATCGCAAATTGAAAAATTAAATGTAAATCTTCCTTCAATATTTGTCTAAAAAACCCTGTCTTCTAACCAAATTTTCAATCTGGCCCTTCTTTACATCGGAGTTTTAATCACACCCTCTTCCTATAAATTTAAGAATTTCAAGAAGTACATATTAAAATACCTTTCGTTTTTTACTATCCTTCATACCTGTTTTAAGTGCTTTTAAAGGTAACATTTTTTTTTTTGTTATTGTTGCGTAAGCAGAATATATTTCTTCTAATTTTGGTTCCAATAGCTGTTTTTTTCATCGACTTTTCGACTAGTCTTCTCAAACTTTTCTGACTTGCTAACCGTTTTTGGAAGAAAAAAACTTTTCGCGATCTTTTCCTTCTAAAATACTTTCCCACTACCCCAGAATTTGAAAGTTAATAAGAAAATTAAACACTAATTAATGATAAGTAAAGAGAAATTCGATTTAATATAATTACTCAACGAATTTTACTGAAAAGTTATAAACAGTGGCGGTTTTTCGCACAGGTGCTAGAGGCTCTCGCCTCGTGCCTCAAGACCATTGGTGGCTCGAAATCTATTCAACGTACATATCAGTGATAAACCAACGACGAATTTGCAACTTTAGGTAGGAGGAGGGGCTTCGAAACAGTTTTCGGTCTGTGACTTTATATTGCCAAAATCCGCCACTGGTTATAAGCAGAAAAAAATCTTTTTGATTGTTGAATATTATTGATTAAAAACAATAAAGAACCTGAAGCTAGAAGGGTCTGTAAAATTCTTCCTGACCCCAATATTGTTCTCTACCAGGGCATCTTACACTTTTTCGCTCATCTTCCGGATGCGAAAACTTTTTACGATCCCGTAAGTAAATGAGTTATTTGAGCATTAATTATTGGTAATTAAAAGGAAATTCTCTTTAAATAATCATTTACGAAATTTTAATGAAACAATTTAAATCCAAGACTATTTTTAAACTATATTTTCATACAAATCCAGAAGAATGCGAAAACAGAATGCCTTTGCTACCCCAAAGTTTTTGCTACCCCAATATTTGTTAGGGTAGTTGTTGCGTTTTAATAAGCTGAAGTTCAATAATTTGAAGTTTCCTTTCATAAAAGCCACCAAATTTCAATTGTCTCTGGTGCTTGCTACGTTTTCCAACACATTCTCTTTCGCGTGGATCAGGAAAAACGCATAAGCAAATCACTTCCATGTTTTTATTTATAGTCTGGCCACGGATTCCGAAACTACCACTTTTGGACGATTTTACACAGGAAAGGGTTGTGAGACAATGAGTCATATGAGCGTATTTCCGGAGTTCTTTATCAGATCACGCTCAGTGAAATGTAAACATCACCCTTCCATTCTTCCTTTTCCCCCTATTTTAATGAAAATAACTCCGCCCAGCGCATGCGCAAAAGCGCGGAAGGTTTCCGAATCCGTTGCTATACAATATATCACTTTATGAATTAATGACTTAACCTGATTTAAGTTGTATGCAAATGTGTTTAAGTATTTTGACAACAGAGCATACAAAAATAAAAGGATTTAAAATTAAAAACAGCTAATGTCGCAGCAAGAATTTATTAGTGGTAAAGTTTTAAATATTTAAATCGCTTTTTTTATTATTTTTTATTTTTTAAAATTTTATAAAACCTATATAACGAGAACCTGTTTTTTTTAGCTATCCTTATACGTTAATGCGAAATTATTGCAATACTGATTTAATTTGTTTGGTTGTTGAAGTAATTCTATTGTAAAAATGCAATAAATGTGAAATAAAACATAAGTCCAACAACTGTTAATAATTCCAGTCATTGGACTCGTAAGCCCTTAACATTATTGATAAATACTTCTTTGCACAGACGGATGGATGTTTGGCGGGAGGGGGAGGAATGACAGTAGGGGGTACGCGAAAATATAAAGACTAATTAAGGGGTACGCGAGAGAATAAAGGCTGGGAACCCCTGTTTTAATATTTCGATTATACGTCTTTTCATTTCCACGTCAGTCCCTTGAAAGACGTATAAACGGTGCTTTACTGTCAATGAGTTCCTTTCCAAATTTAGATTCAAAATTTAATTATATTAACAGGTTCTCGTTATATAGGTTTTATAAAATGTTTAACACGTTCTCTGATGAACTCGACATTTTTAAAATGTCTCTCGGTGCTTTTAAGTCGAAAGGTTTGCATCTTTTAAATACACGATACGTTTTATTTTGCCTTTCTACGATATTTTAGATTTTTACGCTATTTGATTTTCCGTGTTCTTATGTATTCGACCAGTTTTTTGGCGCCGTGTTTGATTTATTTTTATCGTAAGTGTCGCATTTTTTTTTTTTTTAATCTCAAGTGTGTGCCTTTTGGAAATGAACTTTACATTTTTTAAAAAAATACGGCTTTTGGTGTTATAGTGTGTCTTAAAGTTTTGTGATTATGTGTTTTCGTTTTTAATTATATATACGTTTGCGTAAGTTTTATGATTTTATGTATTCTCTGTGTTCTACTTTTTGCTTTCTAAGGCGTATTCTTTTTTATTTACTCGTTGTGAATTTTGTTCTTTGTGTGTTTGTCAGCACTCTGTAAATGGAGTTTTCTCTGTAGTGTGCTTTTCTTTAAATAAATAAATAAATAAATAAAGATTAGCTAGTTACGGAAACGCTGACCGAAGAGACAACGCGCCCTTGAGGGGGAAAGAAAAAACGATCCTTTTAAAACTTTCGATTATTCGTCGATAATTCGCTGCCGCGAAGGAGAAATTCGCTTCATCCGCGAACAAGGTGGTGGAATGTGACCTATATTTAGCGATTCCGCGACGGCTGCAGCACTCCCCGTCGATCTCGAGATTGCTGCTCGCGTCGGCCGAGATCAAAGCGGTGATCGCTGCAGCGCGGAGTGTGCCGGGAGGAACTGATATCCGACACATCGCCGCCCTTCCGCATAATAGCACCCTCCCCTCCCTCCTCAACAAGGCACGTAAGAACCGGTGGTGGTGGAAGGAGAAGGAAAAAAATAATCATCCACGAGAAAAAATATAAATAAATAAATGAAAACAGGTTTTGATGGACACCACTAGGCGGCAGCCTTTGATGCTTCTTTTCGGCATTGCCGAGTCTTCGAAATAGAAAAATGGCCGTATTACCAGAGTGAAACTAAGTAAAAAAAAATAAAAATAAAAAAAATGTGGTAGGGGGGGGGGGGTGCGGCCACTATAAGAAGATAATTATTTTATACACTGGTTTATTCTCTGTTCGTTTTTTTTTTGCCTCCCTTTATTGACTGGTGGTAATTTTAAGTCCCAGCGGTTTTTGCAAGGCAGTGATAACATTGATACTAACTCGAAGTGTTTTTGTGCGAGGTACTCAGGAACAAAGGCCGGCATAGAGGACGGGGACTTGTGGCTAAAGGGTCGGACTCGTTTGGCTCTCTGCGGCGGCTTTCTTGGCGAAGGGTGTTAAGGACCTCTCTGGATGCCGCCGACCACAAAAGGGGATACAAATGAAGCGATGATACACGGAGCGGATTCGATAATGACTCCGAGAGACGTAATCATTATCTCTTTGTGAGAGGGAGGCCTACGTAACAACAACGAGGGGCATCACGTACGACAGAGAACATTCCTCTTTCTTTTAACGTGATAATTTTTATAGATTGGACATTATCTGTAAATCACGTGATGCAACATGCATAATGCAAAAATCGTTCAGAACAATCTACAGGAGAGACCATTGGGTCTAAAGCCACCGAATTTATCAGGTAGTTATTTCTTCGGTAGAAAGAAAGGATTTTCAAAATTTCAACTAGATTTTTAATTAATTAAAAATAAATCAAAATTGTGAAGCTTTCCCTCGATAACATCGGAGCATATTAGAGCACAAAAACCATTTTTACAGCACTCTAAAGCTCACACACAAAAAAAAAAAATGCTTTTTAATAACGCTAATTTCATTTCCATACTGTCTTTCTCTAATTCTTATGCATTGTTTCAAAATGACAACATTGATTTTATTATTGTAATGAAATTCAGACCAATATCATAATTACATAAACTCTTTCAATCACATGTTTTTACCACTGTTAACGTCATGATAAAAAAAAAAAAACCTTATTTTAGACATTCACTTCAAAGCAGAATTTTTACTTCCCTTTTTTTTTTTTTGTATTCTCTGAAAAAAACTCCTGTAACCAACAAGTACAACACAGAAGCTTACAAGTAAGCAAAATACTCAAAAAAAGTGTTGAAGGAACTGTCAAATTAAATAATGCAAATGACAAATTCAAACAGACAAGGGGAAAAATTAAAAAACAAATGTACAAAAATGGGTCACATC
Source organism: Araneus ventricosus (assembly GCA_013235015.1). Lineage (NCBI taxonomy): Eukaryota > Metazoa > Arthropoda > Arachnida > Araneae > Araneidae > Araneus > Araneus ventricosus. The sequence continues at coordinate 159,336 of BGPR01001822.1, read as the reverse complement.
CATACGAACACATGAACGGCATTAAGAAGTATAAGAATTAGAAAACAAGGGGAATAAATACCAAACAAAATTAAATGGTATACATGTAAAAAAACTGGTCACATTTACACAAAAAGAAGGATAATAACGAAATGGAGTGAAAGCTGTACAAGTTGGAGAAAAAGGAAAAATAAAATAAAATAAATAAATCAAAAATCATATAAAGCACGCAAATACACAAAATCACACAACACATTAAAAGACACATATTTAGCACAGGTAACAAGTAACAAAGCAAAGGGTCTAATTCAAATATATATAAACAATTAAATTCAAATATTGAAAAGGGAAAAAAAAAAAAGTAATAAGAAAATAATTGTAAATGCCACAAACATACAAAATTTATAGTCTATATAATGTGGGGAAAATGCAGTCGATAAATTCACAAAATGGTAAAAAACAAGTTTTGTTCTGATAAGAAAGGAAGATAAAATTTTCACTTTTATTAACATAATAATGTTTTCACTAGCATTTTTTCTGTAAAGTTGCGTGATGTAAACTTCTTACGCACAGAATACAACGGCTAATGCAATCCAGCAGGTGGAAGACGACACAGATTAATCAATACTAAATATTTATCAAGCTATGATTTTCGGACTAGACTCAATTTCCTCCGTTTTCTCAGTTTTTTTTTTCTGCCAAAGTAGTTTCATTATTTAAATGCTAACGAGATCAAAATTATTAGTTGACGAAGCTGTAGTAAATTTCAAAACATCTTTTCTTCTTCAGTTTTCTAAAAAAAAAAAAAAATCGCGAGGGCTGTCTCTGAAAAACATCCGCTGGGATTGAGGGGCAGATTACTTGCCTTACTCAGCTGTGACTTTCATGACTAAGAAGCTCTATTGACTATTAGCTCTATAGTCTATAGTGATATAGTCTAGTGTGACTCTGTGACTCTATCTGTAAAATTCTTCGTGATTTTCTCTTTGCAGCTCGACTGTAGACTAAACCGTAATTACAAATTCTAAAATTTTTTTGCAATCTTCAATGTCAGCCTTTCTCTGTTAAATGAAACTACCAACTCTCTATGTTATTTGGTTGCGGAGCTATAAGCGTTTTAAAATACCACAAAAGCGTCATATTTTTTTCCTTTCCCCACAGACAATTAGACCACTATGGAGATGTATGTCACATCAGAAGGAAAAGATTATCCTGAACAAGTTTTGAATTGTATTTTCGTCTATAATGAAGTTTTTCAGTGACGGTCCCATTTACATGACAAATGTAAATGGCAACTAACTTTTAACTTTGTCTTACAAGTTTGCTTTGACTTCACAAACGTTTACCTTGCAAAACGCTATAGTTCCAACATACAAGTGGCTCTGAACATGTCACGTGAATAAATTTCTCCTCTGAGCCTGCTGGTTGTGTGCCTCGGAATCAGAGGATGGCTGATTCGAGACCCTATTCCGCGAATGATATATGACTTGGTGCATTTTAGGTGTCTCTACGTTCGGAGACATTTTTTTTTTCAAAAAACATATTCAAGAACAATTTTTTATGTTTTAATTTAATTAAATAGAATAAATCTAAAAATTTCACAGATTAAATATTTTCAAAAAAATTGTATAAATTTAGTTATTTTTCTTTCTCTAAGTTCTTTTTTATAAACTTTCTACCAAAAAAAAATTATCCAGAGTGACATGTTATTTTATATAGGTAATAATTTAACATTTTCCTCATTTTAAAAACGCTTCTTACTTTTAATTTATAAAATTCAGAAAACTAAACGTCAAAATTAAGTCTTCAAAAAAACCTTTCAATTAACAATTAATTATAAATATACTAGTGATAATCGTCAGTCAAAATGATCCATATGGTAGAGATATAATCCTTTCTTTAATATTACAGTCTCTGTTTCACTCAAAAGGAAGTGATATTTATTTTAAACTAGCTGTTACCGCGACTTCGTGCAGAAGAATTTGAGACTACTTTTTTAATTCACGAATGTAAATGTTTCGTTATATGTAGAAGGGAAATCAAAAGTTCTGACGGTTGATAACCATAATTGGACGACTAATTAATTCTCGTTACTGTAAATTACATCATTGTACTCAAGTGTCATCTGCTCTATGAATATATCATCCACTATGCTATATGTCATCTGCTTCTGTTTAAAAGAATACATAGGACAAAATATCCTTCCTATTCTAAAAACTTTGACAACCATATCATACGTCAATGGATGATCCTGGTTTGTTTTGTTGGTATTGGATTAAACCGTTTTCCGGTAACCTTCGATTTAAGCAATCGCCAAATCTATTTGGCACTGTGTCAACGACCAAGCTCGAATTAGTTCTTTCTTTAGTAAACCAAACGTTGAATTCCGTGTTCTTTGGGTTTTGTGTAATCCTTCTATTTAAATAGGTTAAAAACAGCTCTTAAAGCATTAAAATTCGAAACGGAACTATTGTAATTAGCTAAATCGTTTGGTTACAAATTTAACCCCAAAAAAATCTTGGATGTCGATGAAAGAGGATAAAGAATAATTTTGGCAACCTTTCCACTAAATTAAGCTCTTATTTTAAGTAAACGTTGAACGATATTTTCATTTAGTTATACTTAACTTTAGTTTTATAAATCTAAAAAAGTCTTGGAACTATATCATATCTACCATTAGATTTCTGTGTCGGCGTTTATTTTTCAGTTATTATTCCAGAGATTATTTCTTTTCTCAGCAAGATCACGTGATCATGACTTTAAAAATAGGTTATTCCACATCTTACTTTTCTGAAGGATCACGTGACATTTCATTTTGTTTTACGCATTCCTTAAGGATCACGTGACAGTTGGACGAAAAAAATAAAGTAGTAATCTTCATCTCCAAATCGCTTAAGTTATTAATTGGTGACCTCTGTAATCAAAAGATAATTTAAATGATTCTACTGCAATGTCAGTTCTTGGGATTTAAGCTCTACTCCTGCCATTTTCTCAGTAAAATCGGTTTGGTAGTTTTGCCGAATGAATGCGTAACAAACAGACAGACACACTTTCGCATTTATTATATTATAAGGATTATTTATAAAAATAACAAGAATTTTTTTCAGAAATAAGGGAATTAGTTCAAAGTCTAACCGTTGCACTAGCAACGGAGTAAGCTATAAATCTTTGTTATTCCAAATCAACGTCTGCACGTATTTTAAAAATTTTTGGAACTTTTAAAATTAATAACAATCGTAGGAAAATGTTAGGATATAAAAATTAAGGTATCGTTGAAAAGGTAAAAATTTGAACTTTATAAGATGGTACAAAATATTTTTTGTCAGGACTGTTTGCTCAAGTACGGCGGGAAAAAACGGTTTCCGGTTAATTTCTAATTAACTGCCTGTTTAAATTAACTTTTTTGGGCTTAGAAAAGTTCAAAGTGTCTTCCCTTGTTTAAATTAAGATTATAAAATTTGGTTGAAACCTCCATTGGTTTAGGAGGTGGAACATAGCCACATACATACCCTTACCCAATGCCTTTATTTATATTAAGATTATTTTTCAATACATCTATTAATATAGAAATATTTCCAGCTGAAATTCATTTAAACTAACGTAACGTATTCGAGGAAGATGTATGATCTTCGATATCAGACATGATTTGTTCGCTGAGATGATGGACAAATAATATGCAGAAACTTGTTACGCCATCGTCTCTAGGTTTTAGATTCTCTCAAACTTATTTTCTTAGAGAGTCATGCAAAGTTTTTTGTCAGGAAACTAACATTGAAGTAATGTATAGCCAATGCAAGTTGTTTCAAATATCTTTTTCTTCCATCTATCACGTTTCCAAAAGCGGCTAATTATAAAACCAAGACGTTCCTTAACATTAATTTAATATGGGACGCCAATCGTTAAATTTTTGCCGACTTTATGCCTTCTGAGTGAATTGTTTTGGCCTGCTTCAAAGCACGTAAGAGATGTTGTTAAGTCTTTGTGGACAGTCCTTTATTTCAAGTCATTTCTGCTCCAAAATTGAATGTGCATGCGCGTAATGATGAACTTATGTATATAAATGATAGGTATAAAATAAATGGATTCGCGCTATGATGATAACTTAATAAATGATTCACGCGCTTAGCGATAATTTGTAATAAATGATTCGCGCTATGACGATAATTTGTAATAAATGATTCGCGCTATGACGATAATTTAATAAATGATTCGAGCGTGAAAGCAAATTATGTTAAAGGCCTAAAATGCGGCGATAAATTTAACGGTTTTAACGGCGATAAATTTTAAAAATCGCAACTCAAAGATTGAGCAGTACATGAGCAGATGTAATAAACATGAAACTTATCATTCTTTTTTTCTTTTGCTTATTTTGCTTCGGAAAAGAGCTTCGAGAAGAGAAAATTGATTCTTAATTTCTTCTTCCAATTTTGTTTTTGACAGAATTCCCATTAAGTGACTGTTTCAAACTTTACACTGTGTTTGCAAAACTGTAGATTACAAGATGATTTATTCATTAACTAACTTACAGACCTTTTGATTGTTTTCAGATGCAAATTAAATGACCTCTAATGTGAAGCATCGACTCTGCTTTAGCCAGTGCTGTTGCAAAAATTACCACCGGGCATTCACCGTCGCGACAACTGTCTCGAATTTACCACTTGCAAAAATTACTTCTCAGTCAACTGCGATTTCAAAGTTAGGAAAAGAATAAGCAAAATGTATTATTTCTAATACCTATGTTCCAATGTAGGTATAGAACGAAATGACTGAAACATACTTCTTAACAGTTTGATAAAATATCACCTTTGGCAACTCCGCTGTTTTAACTGTATTGATAAGAATATGAATAAAATCATAAACACTATAAAGTTAGAATTTCGATTTCAGACAGAGACATTAAGAAGTAAGCGAATATTTGTAATTTTGTTCACAACAAGTAATATAAAAACATTTTTTTAAAGTCAATTCCTACTTATGTCAACAAAGAAAAATAATATTTTAGAATTTGTTTCTCCCATATAAAAGTGAAATTAATTAACTAAATTTAATTAATAAATTAATATTTGAAAAAAACTGTATTAACGTCAAGTGTCATCCACTACAAGTTTAAAAAAATGTATTTGAACTTCGGTGGATGAATAAAAAGTATTTTATTAACGATTGAATCTTGAAAATTCCCTTTGTCGCCAATGTCGCCAAATTTATCGCCAAGGTCGCCAAATTTATCGCTAAGTCTGTACTGTTAATAGTTTTCGAGATATAATGAAAAACGTACTGCGCATGCGCAAAGATATGGCTAAAATATGGGGGTGCTTCGATGATTCCATGGGTCATCCATATACCCAAGAACGAAGTCTGTAATGTTAATAGTTTTCGAGATATAATGAAAAACGTATTGCGCATGCGTCATGCAAAATATGAAATGACAGACAGACAAGAAAGCGAATTAATATTGCATTGCCATCTAGTTGTGAGCTATGTGTAAAGCTTCAAGTCTCCAGCTCATCGGGAAGTTAGTTTAAAATCGATTGCAAAATTTGAACAAGATATATAAATATATATATATAGGGAGAGTGTGAACTAATAGTAGGAATTGAAAAAGAACTTGGTTCTTTTCTGTTAATGATGAGAGATACTATTTTGTATACAATGCATTCCATCCTTGAAATTCTAATCGTTTAATGCGAATCGTTATTGTTATTTTCGTTACGCGCTCCCAAATTGTCGTGATAAGTTAAGACGCTTATGTTTAAATAGTCAAAAGCACAGCGCATAGGAAAATTAGCATACTTTCCCCAAAGTGCCTTAAAACTATTTCTGTGAAAATGAAATTTCGTTAAGAACTGCAAAAAATCCACTATAGCGACCACTCGTTATAAAGACCTTATGTTGTGGGACATAGAGGGTCGTTATAACAAGCGTCGACTGTATTAGGAAAGAGCAGTGACAAATCCAGGGGTGCTATGGAGCTGCAGCCTCCCCCAGAGCTAAACAAAAATTCTTTTTTTTTTCTTTCAAAAACACTACACCTGTTTGTTCTTTCGAAAATTTTCCAGCTTTTGTAGTCATTCCACTCGTACTTCAGGGTGTCTACAAAAACTGTGAAAAAAATTTCCCTGACTTTTCCTTGATTTCCCTGACTAAACTTACAACATTTCCAAGATTTACGGCTACTATTTATATTAGTTTCCTGGCTTTCTCCCTACTTAGAAACACTTTTACAAGTTATTTAATATGAAATATATACATATTTTTATGAAATTTAATTT
>BGPR01001822.1:132887-150088 GCA_013235015.1 Araneus ventricosus | reverse complement strand
AATTTTCTCAGAGAAGGGTCAATCTTTATAATTATTTTAGCTTCAATCTGAGAAAATTCATAAAAAAATAGCAAAGTTAATTTTCGCGATTTAGCGTGGTAGTGATAGATTTTGGTAACTTTTTTCTTTTTTAATGGCTAATCGCATATATTTTTATAAGTTTTCTTTCCTTGAGCGTTAGCATAAATTGAGCTAATTTTTTTCTTATAATTTTCACGCTAAATCTGTATGTAAAATTCTCATAGTGCCAAGTCTATTAGGAAACATATACGATGGGGTAGGAGGTAGAGGGAGCTTGCGGCGCGTGGTTCACTGAGGAAATCGGAGTTTTAGGTATCGGAGTGAGTTGTAGTGGATGGATTTGAGTTGCGTGGAACGGTCGTGAATGATCTGCCTAAATGGATGGACTAAGAAGCGGAATGATGTGAAATGCCACCATAACGTCCATACCCAAGAAAAAATTGATATGATAAACCATTTGCAAAAGGCATGGCCTATTGTTTCAGTTATGCGCGATAACACAATGATTTACAGGATACATACCCATGTCTTATACGGCGAAGTCACTCTCGAATGAAGAAAGCTAAAGTTGTAAATTAATGTCTGCGTGTAGTAAAGTGGTCACTCACTGTTATCCGAAACTGATCATCGCTTCTACAGCGGCGAATATTGGAAAGTCCGACCAGTTGCTGAAAAAGCCAGTTGCAAATGTGTACAGCGCTACCGAATTAGTATACAAGGTGCGTTCGAAAAGTTCGGTGAATGGTCCCATAGTTGAATAACCACGCTGGTTCGGATGCTGCGCTCACTCTGACGCAGTGAGAGACATGGGAACTAGTGCCCCCTAGCGTTCAAATCACGACAGTTAAGCGGAAGTGCGCGCTACGACCAATTGAAAGAATGAGTGTGAGAAGGCCCGTCACTGCGAAATGGAGCAACGCGTGAACATCAAGTTTTGCTTCAAATTAGGCAACACGGCGACGGAGGCACACGAAATGTTAGTGAAAGTAGACGCAGTGAGTAAAAAGTGTGTTTTTGAGTGGTTTAAATGCTTTAGAGACGGAAAGGAAGATGTCGAAGATGATCCGCGTTCAGGTCGACCGCCAACAAGCACAGCTCCAGACAACATCGAACGAGTGCGACGGATGCTTGCGGATGATCGACGGCTGTCTTTGAGAATGCTGGCAGAAGAATTGAAGATACGCCTAGACAGTGTGAGCAACATTATTCACGAACATTTGCAAAAGCGTAAGAAAAAGTTCTCCTCTTTTCCGACATTGCGCAGGTCCAGCAACGTGTGACAACGCTGCGTCGAGCGATACCGAAATAAGTGTTTGCTGACAGTTTCCAGCAGCTGTACAACCGATGTCAAAAGTGTATTGTAGCTAATGGTGATTACTTCGAATGCCAGTAAAGGTATTTTGTTTGTATACATTGTTTCCTTTATTTTATGAGACCATTCACCGATCTTTTCGAACGCACCTTGTAGAACAACCATTAACATACACCAATAACTTCATCCGAAGACCTGAAAAGCGTATCCCAAGGTATCCTATCACTGTCAAAATTACGTCAAAAAACGTGTGAAGAAGAGTGACATTTTAAAACATATGCAAGTGATTTCATAAAATTTTAATAAGAAATTTATCCAACGGTACGATTTTGTGATAAAGAGTAACTCAAAATAATGCTCTTGAATTTTTTTTCATGCCAGTAACTACAGTACTGTTCCTCGAAGGGCCAGCCTTGCCAATATTTTCAGGACTTCAGTTCAAGTTACTGATGTATGTAGAAGAGCATTTTAGACTAATTGCTTGGTGCTCTACATTTTTACTTTATCGTATACGAAGTATCCAAAGAGAAAGTATTGTAATCGTCAAAAAATTCGAACTCGAGATGTTGACGAATCTCCGCGTTTTAGACCTCCCTGAGTCCAAAAGACACAATTTTGGAATTATGTCTGTGAACACGATAACTCGAAAACTATTAGAGCTACGGGGATGAAATTTGGTATGTGGTCTTTAAACATAATTTGTAGGTTTCTGTCAAATTGTGGACAAAATCCGTCGAAGGGAAGTCTGGCTGTCTGTATGTTCGAGGTCATGCGAACGCTATAACTCAAAAACTTGAAAAGCCAGATGGATAAAATGTTATACACAGTTTTATCGTCATGAATGTAGGTCCGTATAAAATTTTGGGCCAAATCCGTAAAAGGGTTGACTGTCTGTCGGTCCGTATAATTTACTTTTGAAGAGAATCCGTTATCTCCACGCGCATGCGTACGGGAAGAACGGAGAGGAATTTCATTACGGAGTAGCGAATCACGTCAGTTTGTCCTTGAGCCGGTAAGAGAGGAAAATCGCTACGCATCTTTTGGAATTTCATTTTCTGCCTAGATATTTTTCAATCGCTATAATGAAAAACCTTTTGATAGTCATTGGATTCTGGGTAACAATAGGTTCGAATTTTTTTAGCCACGCGGGGGAAGGGGAAACGGCACCTTTTGGGGGGAGTATACGAGAAAGTTTAGGGGAGAACACTCCCGCTGGTTTCATCATCGGTCATAGTTTTTGAGATAAGGTCGTCCTCTTTTTACATTCGTTACCAGGGTTCCTACACTTCCACTTTTGGACAATAGCGTGTGGCCATTTTACTATAGGTAGGCGATGCTTTCACAGCTCTAACTTTCTTCGGCCGAGCTACGCAAAGACATGCGTAAACACGCTTTGATAAGAAGCATGGAGCTGCTACAGCTAGATTTTCATGCAATTTTTTCAAAGTGATTTTTTTTGTTTGATCTGATTATATTTTTTAAACACCATTATTTTCTCGATGCCTTTTACAGATGTATATATGAAATGTATTCGTAATTGTAGTCGTTAAATGATTAAACAGGCCGAGTTGAATTCTAAATTTCATTTTTATTATGGGAGAGTGACGGAATATACGTACATCACGCTTTTAGTTTCATGCCAAAAGAGGACAGAAGATCCCTGCTTTTTCTCGGGTAGGGATTTAACAGATAGGCACGTGATCAAAGTGAAAGGAACATTGGGTATTTTTAATAAGTTACGTAGGCGTTTCAGGGAAAAAGTCTGGTGCCAAAGAGACGCCGTCATGATTTTCTGTGGGCACGTGAAAGCGATTAAATATTCTTTTAGTAATAAACATGCCAAAATGAGAGATTTAATATACCTCCAGCGCGGGAAAAGAACGAAACTGGAGTTTTAGAAAAGTGATTTTGGAATACATTAAGATTCTAAAATATATAATATTAGAATTTGAAATAAAATTAAGAGAGATTATTACATATATATAACACCTATTAATCACAGCAGTGCCCATTCTTTGCAGTCTTTCAAGACATTTTCGCCATTTTTAAGCATTTCTAGAGATAAAGAATGGACTGTAAGCCGATTCTTAAAGTTTTATTAATGCTGATAATCTGCAACAAGAGAAAAAATTTAGAACCTTATTTGAATTTGCAAGTTAAAGAAACGTAAGCATCATTAACAAAGTTACAGAATAAGGCTATAGGAATCTTTGTTTCTTTTTTAATTTCTTCTTTGTGGATAAATATTTTTCTTTCAAATATATTCCGGGATTGGTTCAAGCCTTAGGGGAAAATCATATTCAGACCTTTCTTTTTCCTCTACAGAAAACATCTTCAGATTTTGAATCTGCATGGATGAATGGCCTCTGATGACGTCATCCACCGGATACTTACTTCTCATCGTTGTTCGTTATTATTTTTGTATTTTTAACTCTTTCACAATTAAAAATTAACTTAATTCGTATTTATATCTCTGTAAGAATCTGCTAATCATTGCCACCTGCGTGTTACCTCCAGCAATGATCTCTGAAAAGAAAAATCCTCTAAAATTAAGTCTAATTATTAAGTCTAGGATTTTTAGGCGATTTATTGGTTCTGAGAGTGTGCGGCAAATTTTAAGGTTCTTTTCTCTTATGTTTCAATTCATTTTCGTGAAATTTATAATTTTTCCTTTCTTTCTTCCTAGATATTACATTCGAGAATCAAGAAGTAGCAAAAGATGGATTATTTATTTAGAAGGTAAAATTTTAATCATTTCTATTTGTTGGTCTTCAAAAACTATTTGATTAACAATATGAATTCATTTCTGAATTCAAAGTTGGATGCTTATATAATTTGCTTTTAACTTTCGGCTTGTCTTTACACTTCTTAAAAATATCTTAGTCAACGTATCAAGAAAGTTTAAATTATTCCTGCTAAGGCATTCGGATACAGTGTTTAAGATTTCATGCTGTTGCATTTATTTATTTATTTAAAGAAAAGCACACTACAGAGAAAACTCCATTTACAGAGTGCTGACAAACACACGAAGAGCAAAAGTCACAATGAGTAAATAAAAAAGAATATGCCTTAGAAAGCAAAAAAGTAGACCACAGAGAATACATAAAATCATAACACTTACGCAAACGTATATATAATTAAAAACGAAAACACATAATCACAAAACTTTAAGACACACTATGACACCAAAAGCCGCATTATTATTTTTTTTAATTTAAAGTTCATTTCCAAAAAGCAAGGGTCGAAAAGTCAAAACACGCAAACACCGAGTCTAATAAAAAACACACCAGGAGTTTAAAAGTTTAAAAACGTAAATACACACTTGAGATTTAAAAAAAAAAAATGCACCGATAAAAATAAATCAAACACGGCTGCAAAAAACTGGTCGAATACATAAGAACACGGAAAATCAAATAGCGTGCAAATCTAAAATGTTGTAGAAAGGCAAAATAAAACGTATCGTGTATTTAAAAGATGCAAACACCTCGACTTCAAAGCACCTAGAGACATATTAAAAATGTCAAGTTCATCAGACAACGTGTTAAAAATTTTATAAAACCTATATAACGATAAGCATCTGGTTAAAAAATTAATATTTAAATATTTTAGGCGTTGACAATGCATTTGCGTTTCCTGGTGCCATAAAAGGATTTTATAAAATATTGGTATATGAACATTAATTTAGAAGTCCGGCTTGATTTCTGATTCAGTCACGTTTAAATTCGAAGCATATACTAAAACCTTTAAACTTTTTAATATTAAATTTTTGTGTAATATTAGTTAACAAAATGAAAACAACAATGATAATGATGTGAAACATTCTTTCACGTAATAGATAAGAGTCAGGTTTCCTCAACCCCGCGTTATGTTTCCTCTTACTCTAAAAGGACCTAATTCACCAATCGAATATACCATCTAAATAAGGACTGCAAAAACACAACAATTACCAACGCCAACAATGTATCTACTGAATTTTATTATAAAAAAAACCCCTTAAATAGTATGGAATTACAATATGTTGCCACAAAAACCATTTACAAATAATAGGTTCAAATTCATAGACGCCCCGGTGGCACGATGGTAAATGATTCGAATCCTTACAAAAAGTAAACCCACGAAATACATCGTGAACATGCTGTATCATGTTCAAACCAGATGTGAAAACAATTCAGAAATATTCATTATTGGATGAGAAAAATTCAGTTTTAAATTCCTCTTGTAAAATTTAGAAAACTGAGACAGCTTGTTAAAAATTGATATTAAAATCGCAATGCGCCTCTTAATTTCAGTCTTATGTTTATGTTAGTTTGGAATGCTTATGCTCACCTGAACTGTAAGGAAAAAATTGTCATCTATAAAGCAAAAATTTGTCGAACCAATATAAACTAAGTTGCAAGTTTAGTTTAGTTATATTAACGTCCCGTTTCGAAGCAACACGAGGGCTATTTTGGGACGGACCTCGTAATTTTGAACCTCGGTCAGATGACGAGGACGACACCTGAGCTGGCACCCCCCTCTCCAAACTTCCAACTAACTTGCAAAGTGATGAGTTTTAGTTTCTAGAATACGATATAATGCAAGGATGCTTGAATTTGGCAGATTCCAACATATCATTCAGTGCAGAGTTATTAGAATACATCTCGGCCATAAAATTTTACATGAATAAATATTGAAAGAAAGTTGACACGTTTTGTGATAATTAGTTTTCATTTCCAGCAACTGCCCACCAACTGATATTAGCTTCATTATCACCAGTGATGAATCCAGAGGGTTGAAGATAAACCGAAATTTTTGATTTTAGTTAAAATCACTACAGTTGTTTGATCTTAATCTCCCTTTTTTTAAAAAATAAATAAATAAATAATTTTAGAAAACCGTGACAACATTTCTCCCTGGCTTGACAGACTCGAAAATTTCCCCACTTTTGTAGTCATTCTACTCGTACTTGTACGTTCATGCTGTCGAAAACGTTTTTAGGTTAGTTATTTCATTATTTTTTTAATTAAATTATCGAAAGTATTGTAGTGTTCTTTTTAGTGTAGTGTGTTTTTTATTATTCTTATTGCCAGGTGAGTAAAGTAAGTAAAGCTAAAGTGTTTTGGTTTACATAAGCCACAAGGCTTCTGACATTCGTCACGGCGATACCAAATTCTTATGACCTCAACCTCCCCCAGACCCAAATTCTGGATTCGCTAACGATAATCACTAAATTTTAACTAACATTAATTTAGTGATTCCATTTCTTTTGGCTTCTTTGCCTAACAAATTGGACTGATTTCTAATTTTACTTACCATGCTATTTGTGTAACCAAATCTAGCTTTTTCTTGCATGCATATTTTTTGCTATTAAGTTGAGATTAGTATTCCTGAAACATTGATAGTATCGATATTTTCTAAACTATCGATAGTTTTCTCCCCGGCGATACTATGTGTTCTTCCAGTCGATAGTTTAGAAACTATCGATAGTTCCAGTCGATAGTTTTGAAACTATCGATAGTTACAGTCGATTGTTTCAGTCGATAGTTTTGAAACTATCGATAATTCCAGTCGATTATTTCAGTCGATAGTTTTGAAACTATCGATAGTTCCAGTCGATATTTTAGAAACTATCGATAGTTTCAGTCGATAGTTTTGAAACAATCGACTGTAACTATCGATAGTGAAATATATCGATATATTTGAAACTATCGATAGTTACAGTCGATAGTTTTGAAACTATCGATAGTTTTAAAACTACCAACTTAAAATGCGCCTATCGATAGTATTGCCCGGAAGAAAACTATCAACACTATCGATAGTTTTTAAGGGGACATACGACTCTTAAACCTCGATAAAATGGGGGGAAACTGTCCAATTCGATACATTATATCTCTGAAACGATGCAATTCACAAACTCACTTATTTTTTCTAGAAAAATGTATGTTCCTTCTCTTATAGCACACACATTTTCAAACTTTTATATTAGTATGTATTTATATGATAGAGTAATAAATATGGGTATAAGTTCTGGAGAAAAAAAATCACCTTACGCGCATGATTACGGATAAAATATTGGTCTAAACACAATATTTTGGGTATCTAATTAATCCAAACAGTCTGTTTAAGGAACTGAACCACAATTTATTAACATTTAAACTTAATTTCTATTTTTATACCAATTTAAAATAAAATTCTAAAAAAAAGTTGGAATTTCAACTTTTCTAACCCCTCAAAAAAATTTCTTTGGAGAAAATATGTCCAAAAATTGAGGTTCAATTTGTAGAACATAGCACAATTCATATTCGGTAAAAATTTTATGTAAAAATATTCAATAGTTCTTGAGATATTGCCCGCGCAATATATAAAAAAACACAGTTTTATATATAGCGCTTTAAAATATGACAATTTTCATTGTTTACGTTGAACAGCTGATAAAATTTTCCTTCATAAGTTTCATAATTATAGGAATTTTTTTTTAACACGGATTGTTTTAAATTGTTCAGAAAAGACAGAGAACTAATGTACATTTTTTTCATAAAATCGAAAATTTTCGAGATTTAACAGTCGTATGTCCCCTTAACCCTTTGCGGCGCAGTGAGCCAGCTGATGGCACACCTAAATTCACTCGCTTCTCAACCGTTCATTTCAACTATAAATGGAAAATAATATGTTTAGGATAGGGCTAATAGGACTCCTTTTGGAATGTATATAGCAGCCTTATGAAATTTCGTTTCGGAATAGGAATTATTAGAGATAAAGTTTGAGAAAATTCCTTAACTCAGAGATAAGAATTTTTTTTCAGTTCTGGACGTTTACAATTTTAGCAAATTAACTCGAAAATTTTCCTCCAATATTCTTGAAGTTTTAATTTATGATTTTCTGTAAGATTCAACAATATTTTTTGAGTGTATCAAGGTGGCTGTATCTAAGGGGGTTCTCATATGAGGGGAGTGACCTCAAAGGGGGACGACTACCCCTCGGAATGTTTAAGTAAGTTTTTTTAAGATTTTGTTCGTAGATTCTATGTCTAGACAATAAACTAAACCCATTCATGATGTTTTTTCATCATATTTTTAAAAAAATAATGCCTGGGGCCGCAAAGGATTAAACTATCGATTGTTTCAGTCTACAGTTCCGAAAATCAAATACTATCGACTTGGCTTCGATGGCATCGATAGACTATCGATGGAACGGAGTTTAAGGAACACTAGTTGAGATTATCGTGGAGTGAATGGCACTCTTCGATGTATGATTGCCAGTTCTGGAATTCTTTCATTTTTTGCAGGTGGATGGTATTGCTTCGACGAGAAGAGTTGCAACCACCGCTGGAGCCGCTCCAGGAATTTGATGTCGTCCACCTTGTGGCCAGAAACCAGGAGTGGTAAGACCGTAAGGCTGTCGACAGTTTATTTTCCTTTCTGTACTTGACCATCGCTCTCTTGACTCTCATTTCGACTCGATTTTTCTGACATAAAAATCTTAGTTTTTTAAAAACGTTTTCCTAAATCTTAGTCTTTTAAAAACGTTTTCCTAAATCTTAGTCTTTTAAGAACGTTTCCCTAAATCTTAGTCTTTTAAAAACGTTTTCCTAAATCTTAGTCTTTTAAGAACGTTTTCCTAAATCTTAACCGAATACATTTCAGGTTTTTTTATTATTATGATTCTTGTCGAGATTTCGAATCGAAGCTACTGACAAATGAAGATGAAATCATTAATTAGGAATTTCGGCATATACGCGTTCGATTTCTTGTAACAAATCCGTCTTAACCCTTTCTAAGGCCGAGTGAAGAATACTTCCCACCAAATTCGTCAATTCTTAAATGCATTTTTTACGGTTGGCTTAAGTTCTCGCCAAATTTTTCGATGAAACAAAAACCTGGATGTTCCAATTTCGTATCTCAAACCATAACGAAGGGTCTCGACTTGGTAATTAATTACTAATTAATAAAATTAATTAACAAAAACTATGTCATCCAATAAGCTAAATCAATTTCTTTTCTTAAATTAATCTCAATACCAAAGTTATTTTATTATACCACTACTAGAAAAAAATAGCCTTATAAAGGCTTATCTCACTAAAATGGTGTAATAAACGATATCGCCAGCGATTATGGTTATGTTTCTTCGCTTATGTAAAAATTCAATAGAGACAAAAAAATGGTTATAGTCCCCAAGAGAGAGGCTCTCGCAGTTTGGAATGTTTGTAGTCTAGGGACATGTGGCACACCCTGGTCTGATTGCTTCGAATCACTAGATTAAAATAGAAATAATTCATAGAAAATAAGTTATGACGCCTGTTGAATTTTATCCAACCACTGGGCTGTGAGCGTGATCAATACCTACAGTTTAGTTTTGGTTTTAGTTATATTAAAGTCCCGTTTTGAAGCAACATGAGAAGAGCTGTTTTTGGGACGGACCTCGTAATTTTGAACCCCGGTCAGATGACGAAAACGACACCTGAGCTGGCACCCCCTCTC
Organism: Araneus ventricosus; assembly: GCA_013235015.1. Lineage (NCBI taxonomy): Eukaryota > Metazoa > Arthropoda > Arachnida > Araneae > Araneidae > Araneus > Araneus ventricosus. The sequence continues at coordinate 140,299 of BGPR01001822.1, read as the reverse complement.
CAAACTTCCAAGCCATACCAACGGGAGGACGTTTGGCCACTACGTATGATTTAGGGTGCAACAGGCCCCATACACGGCGGATCTTCAGTTAAACTGGAACCGCCCCAAGGCCGAGACCCTACCACTAGGCCACCGCGGCCTTTTATAGAATTGCTTAGAACTTATGGGCTGAAAAGTGATTTTCCACCACCCCTAACTTAGGCTGCCTTTTAATTTATGCATATGGCGCCCGGTTGGAAAGCTCTCATCAGTTCTCTTCCACCCTGTTTCGTTAAACTAAGCACCAATCGTAATGAATTTAAAGGACCTAATGTCCATCAAACATACGTCTTCAAACATCCGCACCACGCGAGCGGGAATAATATCCAAAAATCGAAGGTCTATAGCTTATGTTGTGATGCAGAATGTTTCTTCATGTAATAAAAGTAGTTCACTAATATGGAAAATGTTTCCTGATAACACCTTAATGATGGAATGAAAAAAGTACAATTATCTTCCAAATTAAACATGATTACTCTGTTTTCGTCGACTTTAAGGGGTACTAGATGAATTATGAATAAATGAATATAATTTTTGGCGATTTCTTTTTGTGTCTCAAATGATTTAGAATGATAAAATCAAATGCTGAAAAGTATTTTATTTGGGTAAATAAATTATTATAGAAATGGACCAGTAGACATAAACTAAAAAATGCATCAGAGAAGTCCTTTAAAATGTGCATTATACAGGATAAAACCAGCGGGAGCGTTCTCCCCTAAACTTTCTCGTATACTTCCCCAAAAAGATGCCGTTTCTCCTTCCCCCGCGTGGTTAAAAAAATTCGAACCTACTGTTATCCAGAATCCAATGATTATCAGAAGGTTTTTCATTATAGTGATTGAAAAATATCTAGGTAAAGAACCAAATTCAAAGCGATGCCTGCCGATTAAAACGCATATCTATCGCACACTGCTAGGTTTCACTCTTGCCGTCTCAAGGACAAACTGACGTAATTCGCTCCTTTCGCCTGCGCAGAAGATTGCTTCTAATACGCATGCGCGTGGATATAACGGATTGATTTCAATAGTAAATTATACAGACCGAATTTTATACGGACCTACATTCATGACGATAAAACTGTGTACCAAATTTTATCCATCTAGTTATTCAAGTTTTTGAGTTATAGTGTTCGCATGACTTCGGACATACAGACAGACAGACTTCCCGTTGACAGATTTTGTCCAAAATTTGACAGAAGCCTACAAATTATGTTTAAGACCACATACCAAATTTCATTCCTGCAGCTCTAATAGTTATCGAGTTATCGTGTTCACAGACAGACATAATTCCAAAATTGTGTTTTTCGGACTCAGGGATGTCTAAAACGTGGAGATCCGTCAAAATCTCGAGTTCGAATTTTTTGACGATTACAATACTTCCTCTTTGTATACTTCGTATACGAGAAAGTAAAAAAACTAATGAAAATGACTTCTATTAAAAGAACAAAAAACTAAACATTTTCGACATTTACGTTGGTCGTTTTTAATTTGGCATTATTTTTTCATCGAATTACGCGCACAAAAATGGCATTGTACATAAAACAACAGATTTATTAGAGAACATTCTCTCTTTTCTATTTAATAGGAGTCTTTTCGAAACAGCCATTATTTACAGTCTGTACTGGTTTTCTAAAATGAACCCTGATATTCCTTGAATAATGGAAATGATATTGTTGGAATGATACAAATTAGTCTTCAATTAAATTCTTATGACCAATTAAATGATTCTCTCTAAGTATACTATTGTAAAGAAGATCTTAATATCAAGAGTCCTTTGGGCAGAAATGTGATATTTTGTTAATGCGAGACATATTTTTACGTTTTTCTCTTGTATTTCCAGTTGGTGGGATACTTTCTCCGGATCCGGAAGAAAATCCGTATTGGTGGGATGCAAATCAGGTGTAAGTAGATATCTAAATGTAATTTATTAAATAACATTTAGATTTGTATTTTGTTCAAGTTTCATAACGCAGAAGATCTTTTAGGGTAAATCTTGCTAACATGTTGAATCATTAAATCACAGCTATCTGCTTGAGATTTGAAATTATATTTTTGGTAGATGAAGAAAAATTATTTAGAAAAAGACATTTTTGAAAATGACATTTCCTTCCCTTCGTAAATTCAAAAGCAAATAAATAATCAGTATTTAATAGAAATGAATTTTATCGATGATTTAACGGATGATAAATGTAAAGAAATGAAGCTTTTGAAATTCTGGGGAAACTTTTTCCATAATTTTCCGTTAATTATATGACAATTTTATGTCTCAAGAAAAATAAAAACCGGTTAAAATCTTTTTAAGGTATCCGACTATGTTCGGAGACATTTTTTTGAAAAATAACTTATATATATATTTTAATGTTATTTTACAACTGCATATGTTTTTAAACTATGAAAATATTGTCAAATTAGGCTTTCAAAATAATATTTTTTTTAAAGAAACTGAGAAATTTGAAGAAAAAGGACTAAAATATTTGCCTTACACTAACAGCCATAGACAAAATCGTATTCTAAATATACATAAATCCTTGTAGGAGTACGTTTTTATGACAGTTATCTGTGTTACGCTCTAAAATCTTTCTTGTACTTCAAAATAGTTTTGAGATATAGATGAACATAGTTACTAAACTAGTAATTTTTCATAAAAAATGCTTTTCGTTTATATTTAAGCACTTAGAAATAATACTTGATTTTAAAATTGACCTTAGTTTTTAGAGGAAAACATCAAGCATATTACAGGAAACAATCTCAGAAAATTTCATATCAATACTCGAATAACTTTTTGAGAAATCATTGTCACGGTCGACAGTTTTCCTCAAAAATATCATTTCACTGAAAACACGTTTAAAGTTTTCATGCAACATAAAATAAATAATGCTTACAGTTCGGTACTAAAACAGGTGTAACTCCATTTGTAATTCACGTAGAGTAAAAAGTGAGACAGTTTTAGAAAGCTGATTAAACAGGCTACACAAAATTAAGTCATAAAAAGTGTTTTGATAATTTCATCGAAAACGACGATTTTAAACCAGTCGGATACCTTAAAACAGTATTTGATAATACTGATAAATACAGTAGAGTCTCCCTACAACGAAGTCTCCCTACAGCGAATTTCTCCCTATAACGAAATTTTTAATCGCAATGTTAAATAACATTCAAAATAGTCTCCATATAACGAAGTGCTTGTCTCCCTATAACGAATTTTTTCAGACCTTTATCTTTTCGATTTTTGTCATTTTTGAAGAAAGTTGCTAATTTCTGTGCACGCAAATCGCTCACACGTGCCTGTTTCTGGAACCACTCGCATTGTTCATTCCAGCGATAACACATAACAATAGAATAATGTGGAGGGTAATGCAGTTGTGGGGACCTGGGTTTCTACAGAGGGAGCAACATTTCTGATGGTCAAGATTCCAAGAATCGGGGTGGAAACAGCAAATGAATGAGACAATACGCATTTTACGTTTATCCATACTAGTACATATTATTCTCTAAATTGGTGAATTGTCTTCACTTTTGAGCATTTTATTTAAACAATAAAAACTAGTATAATTTTAACAAATTTATAATAAAAATTACTTTATTTTTAATTGAAAGTCACAATTAAATATTTTTGAACTTATCGCACTTACTAAATGGTTTGTTACATTTAGTTAAATAACTGCAAAAATCTCTAATCTCCGTATAACGAAATTTTCTCTATAGCGAATCTTTCAACTGGAACCAAGCGATTTCGTTATAGGGAGATTCCACTGCATAATCTATTTTTTTTAATTTTCAGGTTTCTTCCTTATTGTTCAAGTGACACCTGGAGTGGAGCATCGCATTCTACACGAAAAGGTTAGAAAGATATTTCCTTCCGCACTTACTTTTATTAAATTAATCACTCAATTTTGAAACTTTTCCAAAATCGGAATTTCGAGACGAAATTCAAATAATTTGTAATTACCAGGTAATATATTTTTGGTTCCCATTATTAGACCTATCCACTCAAATTCATTCTTCCAACTTTTTCATTAAAAATTTAATCGCATCAATCTCATGATCTGAGAACGTTCGCCATTCGAGTTCTCTTCCATTTCTTTCGTTCTAATTATATTCTTTTATGTGTTTTAATTATTACAGCATGATTTTTTTTTGGTTTGATTCTATAGGAATTTGTTAGTTAATTATGGACAATATTGTTGATACAATCATTGGATGCTAGTGCGTTGGCGCGCAAAAATGTGTATTGTATCGCTATTGTTTACTTCTTCCCTTTCTTCTGTATTTTTCTTTTTCAATTCCTACCATTAGTTCACACTCTCCCTGTATATATATATATTTATTTATATATCTCGTTCAAATTTTGCAATCGATTTTGAACTAACTTCCCGATGAGCTGGAGACTCGAAACTTTAAACAGAGCTCAGAACTAGATGACAATGAAATATTAATTCGCTTTCTTGTCTGTCATTTCATATTTTGCATTGTGCGTTTTTCATTATATCTCGAAAACTGTTAACATTACAGACTTGGTTCTTGGGTATATGGATGGCCCATGGGATCATCGAAGCACCCCCATATTTTAGCCATATCTTTGCTAATGCGCAGTACGTTTCTCATTATATCTCGAAAACTATTAACATTACAGATTTGGTGACTTGGCAGCAAAGTTGGCGACTTTGGCGACATAGGGAATTTTCAAGATTCAATCGTTAATAAAATACTTTTTATTCATCCACTCAAGTTCAAATACATTTTTTAAAACTTGTAGTGGATGACACTTGATGTTAATACAGTTTTTTCAAATATTAATTCAGTAATTAAATTTAATTAATTTTAGTTTTATATGGGAGAAAAAAATTTCTAAATTAAAATTTTTCTTTGTTAACCTAAGTAGGAATTGACTTTAAAAAAAAATTTTTTTTATTACTTGTTTTGCATTCGATTATCATGATTTGAGATATTTTTTTAAAGCTTTAAAGATATCTCAAATCCATCGTACTGAGACAAATGGAAGTCGATTTTTTGTCAATGCGCTGTTCTCAATGCCGGAAAGAATAAAAGTGGTAAATTGATAGAAATATATAAGCGGAAAACTCAATTGTAATAGGACGAAGCCTGGATTTTCATTGTCTAAAACAAAGCTTTTCAAAATAGGGATCTCGCCCCCAAATGAGTCGCGTAGATTAATTAGTATTGGGGTCGCGAAGATTTTCATGGGCCAATCATCTTTTAGACTCTTCAATATTTGTGAGCAAAAACAGTTAAAAAAATCTCGAATAAAAATATTAATTCGAAATTGCTGAAACACCATTTATTTGCCATTAGTTAATATTGAATTTTAGCATTTATTTTCCTGTTTGGGGGTCGCAACGAAAATTTTAGAATGAAAACGGGATCGCGAGTACCCCTGAAAAAAGTATCGCGAATGAAAAACGTTGTGAAGCCTCGTTCGAGAAAAGCAAGCGTTGTATAAATAGTTTTTCCGAGTTATTGTAGTAAGAAAGTATCAGATATGTATGAATGAAAGAATGATTAAATTTCTGAGTAGTCGTGGACACCACAGGAGCCTGATGACAGCAAGTAGGTTTTGCAGCTGCGAGGTCGGTTCCACTGTGAAATTGCAGTGGAGGGGGGGGGGGCCACTTGGGGGCCGTCCGCAAATGATGTCACGCTTGGAGGGAGGGGTTCGTGAAATTGTGACAGTTTTGAAAACAAGGGGAGGGAGGGGGGGTAACAAGAAGTGTGACATCACACACTTGGTTAAAATAAAAACATTTAAAATCAGCAGATTAAATTTTGAAGTCACCACCTAATTTGAGGGAATATTTTTTTAAATCGTCTAAAACAACTTTCATGTGATTTTTTTTTCACTTACATCCTTTCTTTTCGAAAACTGGATTGAGGGTAGGTTCTGAGAATAGTAGGCACAGAAATTCTTCACCATAGAAACAACCTCCTCCTGTCACACCCTTGAAATGTCCAACAAAAGATACGTCGCCCCACCTGTGTGGAGTGGTAGAACTGGTAGTGGCACAAACAGGTTGATCTTATTGAGACGCTTTTTTTTAAAAAAATCAATCTAAATTCAATCTGTTTAAGAGTATTTTGTGTTCATAAAGTAAAGATAGAGTTTAAAGCAAAATATATCAAATTCCATTTCAAATTCCAAGATACTACTGTTTACAATTGCTCTTTATATTAATATTTTATTACTATTGTATATTAATTAGGTTTTTGTTGTAAACCTTAATCTTATTTCAAACAAAATAAGTATACATATAATCATTATTATTGTATGCTCATAAAATGTCATTAAAACACATAGTTAAAGTTTCAAAATAAAATTTGAAATATGATCTATGACGTAGTGCTGTTTCTGAACTACAAGTTTATGTTTATGTAATATAGTGTGACATTGACAAGGGGAGGAGTGGGTATGGTGATGTGACACTTTGTGACAAAGGGGAGGGGTCAAAAAATATTGAAAAAATTGTGACATCTTATGGATGAGCCTTATAGCGAATGGTAAATTATTCTTCCGAGGCCAAACGTCCGCGTGTTGGCGTTATAAACCGGCTAATTCATTTGCACTCCATTCCGTCCATTTGTCCCAACACTGGTTTTCCTCACCCATTCAAGTCGAAAAATCAGGCGTCCATTCATCTGAATTTCCAAAGTGCGCTGGCAGTAGCGGAGATCTTCTTTCCCCTCTACAGCTGCTCTTCAGTCCCAACTATTCCTTCCCCACTCCTGCGTGGTGGTTGCTACCCTCAATCGATCTATTCAAATCAATTGAAGCGCCGACTACCCTAGCAAAAGAAGTCCTACCAAGATTTGGCGCACGAACTGCCGGAATTTGGTTTGGTTGGAAATCTGAAGTTGGGAGAGAAGGGATGCCGGCTCGAATGATGTTTTTCATCGTATCGACTGCAGTTCAAAAAAGCAAGCTTCTGCTTCAATGATGCCGTTTAGCTTCAAAATGGGACATTTATCAACAAATAAATACTTCCATTGAGTTGCATTTGGCTCTGAAGCCAGATTTAAGAAGATAGTTGCACCGAATGCTTCACAGCAACCAGATAGGCTTGATATCATATATCTCAGGAGTTACAAGCCAACTCAGAGGTGTGCTACAACATAAAGTGCATCCTAACCTTCGAGACCCGGCTGAAAACCTCCTTCGTAAGCTTTAGCTGTGCATTTGCGGCGAGAGCCCTTCACGAAATTTCGGTCAAAACTCATCGTCCATGCGAAATCCATTGAAATTGGTGTGGTGAGGTCTGAAAGTGGATTTTCATCTTCGTTCGTTACCCATTTAGTGCGTTGGGTCGTAAAACTGAAAATGCGACCTGGGGGTGAAGACTCTCTCACAAAGTGAAAAAACTC